>JARGYO010000162.1:23489650-23498311 GCA_029206835.1 Rana muscosa
TGGTGCCAAGAAAAACCAGACTGGTGTATCTAAAAAACGTAGTGGGGGGAGATTTTCTAAAGCTGGAGCACTCAGAATGTGGTGCAGCTATGCATGGTAGTCAATCAACCTCTAACTTCAACTTGTTTGATTAAGCTTTGACAATAAAAACTAGAACCTGATTGGTTTCTATGCAGAGCTGCACCAGATTTTGCCCTCTCCAGTTTTAGTAAATCAACCCCAATGCTTCCTTTTCTGCTTGCTAGATGAGAATCGTGTGTAAAAAAATAGAGAACAAAGATAAATTCGCTAGATCAGGGTAGGATCTGTGTGGTCAAAGGTCATGGCCATAGTCAAAGGTCAGGATCAGTGTATTTTAGGTAGCATTTAAAAAAACAAAAATACACTCTTGTTTATGGGCCCTACTACAGGTACAAACACATATACACACACAGTACTGTGCATGTTGTGAAGAAATGCTTTCAAAGATATATATTTTTTGTTTATTGTTATCAATTTGCAAAATACAAATGAGCAAAACGGAAATAAAATATTTAAATCAAATCAATATTTGGTGTGTGGGATTTTGTAGGAGTCAGGTGTGAAAGGATGCTGCTCCCACAGTCGATCCGGATGCCGATCCTCCCCCAGCCTACCTAACGCTGAGATTTCAGGTCTCCTCGCTGGCTAACGCTCCGGTCCCCCTTCCTTAACTGCCGCTAGCCCTCTGCACAAGAGGGATGAGGAGAATAGTGAAAGATGAGGTGGCGGCCCTGGACATCTAAGATGGCACCGCCGTGGCCTTCCCGCAGTGTACACCACGCGGTTCCGAGAAGCCTAAAGATGAGGGCAGTAAATCCAAGTCCCTAAAAAGCCAGGGTAAGGACCCCCTGCGAGATATGTTATATTGCGCACAGAAACTATCTAGGGCATTGGAGGCAGAACTGGTGGATGATGGCAAGGCCACCCTACATCTTTGATGTGGGGACAAGGCACAGGCCGCTGATGTGTCTCCTGCATGACACCAATATTGATGATGCTCTGGGGTCACAGGCCTCTCTGGTCCTTGATCCCGGAGTGGATGAGCCTGAAAACCTACCCCGGAAGAAATAGTCCGGGCGGCTAACAAGTGCACAGCATCAGTTTATAACCTTAAAGATGAGTTTGGAGGCCTGAAGAAGTATCCCGGCTGAGGATAGACCTGCAAAAGATCCGTGAGCAAACCATGGCTGTGAACAGTCGTGTCAGTGATATCGAGGATCAGCTGCCTCCCTTAGCCAGGGAAACGCAAGCTGCACATCATTTGGCAAAATAAACTATTAGGTTGGACAATATGGAGAACCGTCTGCACGGCAACAATGTTTTCATTGTGGGTCTGCCCGAAAAAGCAGATGGGAGCGACCCAATGACCTTTTGTTGAAAACTAGCTCATAGATCTCTTTGGCAAAGATGCTTTTTTTCCCCTTTTCACTGTTGAAAGGGTTCAATACACTCCAGGCGGCCTGCTTCCACAGGGGGGGTCCTCCTAGGCCTCTGTTGCCTCGTCTCCTGCATTACAGGGATAGAGAAGCGGTCCTGCATCAAGCACGGGATTGTGATAATATCCAGTACAATGGTACCAGATTATCTTCCTACGCAGATTTCTCCTCCTGAGGTGCAGTGTCAAGTTTGCAGAGATGGAAGAGACGCCTGCAGAATTTACAACTAACCTATGAGATGCTATACCTGGCAAAGCTACATGTCATAGCCGGCGGCCACGGCCAGGTGCATTTCTTTGAATTGGCGAAAGATGCCACTGCTTGGTTTGACTGCAATGAACAAGCCCTATGGCACAAATGTGAGAATGAGGAAGGAGATTGATCCATGCTGTATATTTTTATACCAGAGCAGAATGCCAAGTTTCCTGTTCCTATTGTTTTCCGGCTGCGGGACATGATATGGCTTAATGGACTGAGAGCCACCATGTGTGTTATCTTAGCTTTCAACATGCATGCAGATTAGGTGTACACCTTTGAATATCTCTGACTGCCTGGTCTGCCATGTTGGCAGATCTTCTGTTTGTTCCTCTTTTTGTTTTTCACGTTTTTGTGGGGAATCCCTTGGGTCACAAGCGATCTCTCTGCTGTGCCTTTCCAAAAGTTGGCACCGTTGTGCCTTTTAACTGTTCACTATTGCCAAGTCCTTTACAAGTTTCAGGGTTGCCTGGTGTGCACTCCGAATGGACTGCCCCACTCGATCATTACCTGCCCCTGCTCTCTGGAAACCGTTCCAAGCCGGAATGTGCTATTGCCTTCACCATTGACATACCATCCACCGTGGTTAAAACTTTTTCCAGCTCATGTAGAGATAGAGCGGAGCAAGAGTGAGTTTTTTTACACAACAGGATCACACTGATTCTCTCCCCTTTTCCCCATTGAGAGGCATTGAAGGCATACCTGAGGGGTCTCCTTTATAGTGGCAATTGAGGTAAAGCAAGCTTCTTCAGGCCTGAGGGAGCAGGTAGAATCTCAGGTTCATACACTGGAACAACAATATGTCAATGGGTTTTATTTACCAAAGGCAAATCCACTTTGCACTACAAGTACACTTGGAAGTGCAGTCGCTGTAGATCTGAGGATATGCAAGGAAAATAAACAGCATTGTTGCTCGTACATGATTGGATGGTAAAATCAGCAGAGCCTCCCCCTAATTTCAGATCTTCCCCTCAGATCTAAAGTGACTACACTTCCAAGTGCACTTGCAGTGCAAAGTGGATTTACATAGTTACATATTAGGCGAGGTTGAAAAAAGACAAAGTCCATCAAGTCCAACCTGTGTGTGTGATTTTATGTCAGTATTACATTGTATATCCCTGTATGTTGTGGTCGTTCAGGTGCTTATCTAATAGTTTTTTTAAATTATCGATTCTCCCCGCTGAAACCACTGCCTGTGGAAGGGAATTCCACATTCTAACCGCTCTTACAATAGAGAACTCTCTACGCAGTTTAAGATTAGACTGCTGTTCTTCTAATTTTAGTGAATGGCCACGTGTCTTATTAAATTCCCTTTCGCGGAAATGTTTTATCCCTATTTTGGGGACGCCAGTACGGTATTTGTACATTCAAAATCATATCCCCTCTCAAGCCCTCTCCTCTCCAGAGAGAACAAGTTCAGTGCTCGTAACCTTTCCTCATGACTAAGGTCTTCCAGTCCCTTTTTATTAGTTTTGCCCTTCTCTGGTCTCTCTCCAGTTCCAGCACATCCTTCCTGAGGACTGGTGCCCAGAACTGGACAGCATACTCCAGTTGCGGCCGGACCAGAGTCTTGTAGAGTGGGAGAATTATAGAAAAAAATATTGGGCAGTTTTGGAACTTTAAATCAGGATAAACGGGGCCGTTCAGTCCCCTCCTCCATTCCTAAGTAGTAATTAAAAAAGAGAAGCATGGGGCGGGACTTTGCATGAAGCACACGGAAGCAGGATATTGGAAAAATATTGCTAGGTATAAATTGATAATAGGAACGTTCGTAACATCTGAATAGGTAGGTACACTTTGCGGCAGTTGTAAACTCTACGCCTTTTTAGGGCTTTTATGCCCCTCATCAGGAGTAAACCGTGGTAACCATCTAGGAATAGAAAGGGGAATATCAATAATCTAAAAGTAGGAAGAGGTGGGGAAGAAAATGGAAAAGATGGACAAGTGCAGACAAGGGGTGGTCACTTCCCCGAGTGTGCACTTAGCCCAAGAACTTACATATTCAGACGCGCCATGGCGGTACGGCCATGAAAGTGTCAGACCCAACAACAAAGTCGCAGACGGGAGCTGAGGGGGCATGGTAGGGCGGCAGCGGCCTACGCAGATGACCAACCTCAAAAGGGGTCAAGGTGTATGAATTGCCAAATCGGAATGTGATGGAGGGAACCTTACCGAGGGTAACCTAGTGTAAAAAAAAAAACACACAAACGGAAAAATAAAAACCACAATAAATAACTAGTGTAGAAAGGGGGAAAAAGAGAAAGAAAGGGGATTTTAAAGTGTGGTACTGAGAGTGAGGCTATGTGGAAAGGTGCTTAAAGAAATGGAAGGAAAGAAGAAGGAAAAGGATTGAGATGAATAAGTGGAGTGATAGCTTAAGTCAGGGCTCGACAAACCCCGGGCGCCAGGTCGCTATTGCGACTAGAATTAGCGACCTGGGGCAGCACAGCTGGGGAATCCTGTCTCTCCGTGCCCCCCCTCCGCGGGATCGCGTCGGGCCGCGCCGGCCGGTAAATGAGGCCGCGGCTTTGCGGCCTTCTGCAGGCCTATGCTTCCTTCTGTGATCTAGCGCCATCTTGTGGTGGCCGTTGGTATGACAAGACAAACAGCAATGCTAATGGAGTGTCCCTGTCTGTTTTCACTGCCATCTCCTTCCCTCTAATTAGAACCCCCAAACATTATATATATTTTTTATTCTAACACCCTAGAGAATAAAATGGCGGTCGTTGCAATACTTTCTGTCACACCGTATTTGCGCAGCAGTCTCTTGCCCAATGGCGAACGCAAGCGTCGGTCTGGCGTCATATGTAAACAGCAATTGCACCATGCATGTGAGGTATCACTGCGAAGGTCAGATCGAGGGCAGTAATTTTAGCAGTAGACCTCCTCTGTAAATCTAACGGGGTAACCTGTAAAGGCTTTTAAAAATGTATGTAGTTTGTCGCCAATGCGCGTTTGTGCGAAATTTTAAAGCATGTCGTGTTTGGTATCTATGTACTCATCTTTTTTATTTCATCAAACATTTGGGCAATATAGTGTGTTTTAGTGCATTAAAATTAAAAAAAGTGTATTTTTTCCCCAAAAAATGCGTTTGAAAAATCGCTGCGCAAATACTGTGTAGAAAAAAAAAATGCAACACCCACCATTTTATTCTGTAGGGCCTTTGCTTTAAAAATATATATAATGTTTGGGGGTTCAACATAATTTTCTTGCAAAAAAAAAATGTTTTCATGTAAACAAAAAGTGTCAAAAAGGGCTTTGTCTTCAAGTGGTTAGAAGAGTGGATGTAAGCTTCCTAATGTTGTGTATAAAATGCCAGAACAGTTCAAAACCCCCCCAAATGACCCCATTTTGGAAAGTAGACACCCCAAGCTATATACTGAGAGGCATGTCGAGTCCATGGAATATTTTATATGTTGACACAAGTTGCGGAAAAAAGACAATTTTTTATTTTTTTTTTTTGCACAAAGTTGTCACTAAATGATATATTGCTCAAACATGCCATGGGCATATGTGGAATTACACCCCAAAATACATTCTGCTGCTTCTCCTGAGTACGGGAATACCACATGTGTGAGACTTTTTGGGAGCCTAGTCGCGTACGGGACCCCAAAAACCAAGCACCCGCCTTCAGGCTTTCTAAGGGTGTAAATTTTTGATTTCACTTCTCACTGCCTATCACAGTTTCGGAGGCCATGGAATGCCCAGATGGCACAAAGCCCCCCCCCCCAAATGACCCCATTTTGTAAAGTAGACACCCCAAGCTATTTGCTGAGAGGTATTGTGAGTATTTTGCAGATCTCGCTTTTTGTCACAAAGTTTTGAAAATTGAAAAAAAAAAAAGAAAAAAAAAAATGTTCTTTCTTCATTTTCAAAAACAAATGAGAGCTGTAAAATACTCACCATGCCTCTCAGCAAACAGCTTGGGGTGTCTACTTTCCAAAATGGGGTCATTTGGGGGGGTTTTGTGCTATTTTGGCATTTTATGGCCTTCGAAACTGTGATAGGTAGTGAGGAGTGAAATCAAAAATTTGCGCCCTTAGAAATCCTGAAGGCGGGTGATTGGTTTTCGGGGGCCCGTACGCGGCTAGGCTCCTAAAAAGTCCCACACATGTGGTATCCCCGTACTCAGGAGAAGCAGCAGAATGTATTTTGGGGTGCAATTCCACATATAACCATGGCATATGTGTGAGCAATATATCATTTAGTGACAACTTTTTGTAATTTTTATTTTTTTTTGTCATTATTCAATCACTTGGGACAAAAAAAAAATATTCAATGGGCTCAACAGGCCTCTCAGCAATTTCCTTGGGGTGTCTACTTTCTAAAATGGGGTCATTTGGGGGGGTTTTGTGCTATTTTAGCATTTTATGGCCTTCAAAACTGTGATAGGTAGTGAGGAGTGAAATCAAAAATTTGCGCCCTTAGAAATCCTGAAGGCGGTGCTTGGTTTCCGGGGTCCCGTACGTGGCTAGGCTCCTAAAAAGTCCCACACATGTGGTATCCCCGTACTCAGGAGAAGCAGCAGAATGTATTTTGGGGTGCAATTCCACATATAACCATGGCATGTGTGAGCAATATATCATTTAGTGACAACTTTTTGTAATTTTTTTTTTTTTTGTCATTCAATCACTTGGGACAAAAAAAAAAATATTCAATGGGCTCAACATGCCTCTCAGCAATTTCCTTGGGGTGTCTACTTTCTAAAATGGGGTCATTTGGGGGGGGGTTTGTACTGCCCTGCCATTTTAGCACCTCAAGAATTGAGATAGGCAGTCATAAATTTAAAGCTGTGTAAATTCCAGAAAATGTACCCTAGTTTGTAAACGCTATAACTTTTGCGCAAACCAATAAATATACGCTTATTGACATTTTTTTTACTAAAGACATGTGGCTGAATACATTTTGGCCTAAATGTATGACTAAAATTGAGTTTATTTGATTTTTCTTATAACAAAAAGTAGAAAATATCATTTTTTTTTCAAAATTTTCGTTCTTTTTCCGTTTATATCGCAAAAAATTAAAATCGCAGAGGCAATCAAATACCATTAAAAGAAAGCTCTATTTGTGGGAAGAAAAGGACGCAAATTTTGTTTGGGTACAACATTGCATGTCCGCACAATTTACAGTTAAAGCAGCGCAGTGCAAAATTCTGAATTCACCTCTGGTCCTTTAGCTACCAAATGGTCCGGGGCTTAAGTGGTTACGTACAGTCCCAACACGTATATACTCCGGTAAAAACATGTATAAATAACCACACAGAATTAAGACACAACATTGCCATACAGTTTTACATTTCACATGCATCTGTATAAATATATTGACGCGTTTAGATCCCAATGGATCTCTTCAGAGGATGGGTGGTTTGCTGTGGGAAATATATTGTAACGACACCCCAAATACGAAAGGGGTTTAACGCCATTTAAAAGATATTCCCTCTCCTGGACACAAATTCACTGCCGATCCTCCACAGTCAGACGACCACTTCCCATAGGAATTAATCCTTCCAAAAGAACGAGACGCACTCTGTATCTTTCCAAAAATGAACTCCTTTATTATCGCAAAACATTACAACTTTAACTACAGTGAATGGCTCAGACACATGCCCTTTCTGTCTCCCAATCCACATTATCAAAAGACTTCACACAATGAAAGGATCATTAGCATTACATAAGCAGACCGGTAACACCTCAGCATCTCTTCAATTAACCTGTCTGTCTGCTAGTTCCACAACCTATAATTACAGGCTTAACTCCCACAAGCCACAATAGACAATAGCATGAAATCACACACCATCACAGCAAGTATTACATAAACAGCCCACACACAGTATATACCCAATATGATGCCCTGTATATACCGTATTGGATATGGCTATCACAGATCATGGTGAGGTTTTCATTCACCCTGTGCCCCTAAAAGGGACACAGGGTGGTTTACACATAAGAGGCACTGGGGAAGCTGAAGCAAGGATATCTCATACTTTCTAAGATTCTGGGTTCCCCGGGCCCTCCCGTTACATATATGTATTACATTTCAATTCTCTACATGGGTGTATGCCCAATAGTAAAAAAATTGAGTATATGATTACCAGTCCACTGTGTGTTAGAACCATGGTTTCTAACCGGAGTTCTATCACTAGCATCTTAAGGGAAGTCAGCAGCCTCCCGGACATTTGACACCCAAAGGTAGGGCGCCACCAAGGCGTGTGCGACCTGCAAGGAGTCATATTGGAGAGGGAGAGGACCCGAGAGGGGGCGCGCACGGACGGACAGCCGGCACCTGTAATAGAACACCATGGGCATCAATGTAGGATGCATCCGTAATGCATTCATATACACTATGTGGTTGATAAGTATTAAGTGGACAGACTAGAGAACAGCAGTGGTATGTCTTTGAATATATATTTGTATTTATCAATGTACTTCTGTAGTAGTATTTAGCTAATAAAATATATTTGCCATATTCTAAGCATAATGAATGGAATATGATCGATGTACTTCTATGGTGGTATTTAACTAATAGGGTATGCTGGTCATATTCTAAGTAAAATAAATGGAGCGGTTTATCCCATCCTCCAGGTCGTTTATGAATAAGTTAAATAGGATTCATCCCAGGACCCCACTTTCCACCCTGGTCCATTCTGAGTACTCCCCGTTTATCACTACCCTCTGAACTCACCCCTGTAGCCAGTTTTCAATCCATGTACTCACCCTATGGGCCATGCCAACGGACCTTACTTTGTACAGTAAACGTTTTTGGGGAACTGTATCAAATGCTTTTGCAAAATCCAAATACACCACGACTACAGGCCTTCCTTTATCTAGATTTGCATTTAGTAAATCAACCCCAATGACCCTACTGACTCTGCTAGGGAGGCATGAGTCTGCTCAGTCTGCTTCTGAGCACTTGCTCTCCTCTGCAGAGAGAGTTTTCTTTCTAGGTTAGC
>JARGYO010000162.1:23498411-23605911 GCA_029206835.1 Rana muscosa
CTCTCTCTTCCCCCTCTTCCCCCCTCTCTCTCTTCCCCCTCTTCCCCCCTCTCCTTCAAGTATTTGGCTAGCAAACCTGTAATAATAATTTTGCAGGAGACCCATCTTGAGCGAAAGGACACAATGCTTTTTGAAACTTCCAGATTACCGTATCAATTCCACGCGGTATATACTACTTACTCATGGGGTGTTTAGTGTCCTGATCTCTCGCTCGGTATGGTTCTCATGTAAAGAGTTTTATAGATCCAGAAGGGCGCTACATCGTGTTACGGTGCTTACTAAATGATAAACTTTTTGTTGGTGAATGCCTATATTCCCCCCCCATACAATGCTGAAGTGATGAAGAGGACTAGGTTTGTTAGACAACTACAAGAGATGGGGTTAATAGACATGTGGAGAATTGGATATCCATTAAGGAGAGAATACTTGTGTTGCTCGAGCACACATGGATCTCTGTCAAGAATAGATTTGGCCCTGGGGAATGATAATTTTTTGCCTTTGGTAGAATCAATCCAATATGGCCCTAGGGGCCTCTCAGACCACTCCCCACTTATATTGAATATACAGCTTGAGGGACAGACAACCTCTCCATTTTGGAAAATGTAATCCTCAATGGCTATTATTACTGTCGGAGGAAGATAAGATAGATAAGATAGATAAAAAGAGAAAGTTTGATATCTTTGTCAGTAGTCTGGGATACTATGAAGGCATATATGCGTGGAATATTGATTAAAGAAATTCATAAAATTTAAGAGCTCATCCAGGAGGCAAGAGGAGGAAGTAATGAAAAGGGTGACTCAAACAGAGCAGGATTATATTATGGATCCCATAGAAGAAAAGCGTTCAGCATGGCAGGAGGCTCAGGAAATTTATAAAACTTTAGCTTTAACTAAAGCAGAAAATAGTAGATTTACTCTTTTCGTCCATGGATCGACACAGCTTCTCTATTGACATAGTGGGTATTATCCGTTAATTAGGAGTGCCTAGGCAGAAAAACTTGTAAAAAGTGTTGCATCACACCTTCTACAGTACCGCCCAGGGGGCGGACCCTCTGGGTATATCCCCTCAGTCTGCATCTCGCAGATCAGTTTTTTTTCTATCTAGCAAGGAGCAAGACATGGCTCCCTTCGGTCCGGGGGAAAAATATTTTTTTGCTACATTTTTTGTTTCCTGCGATCAATTGCCGACTGGGTGACAGGCTGGATCCTCGATCCTTGTAGTCTCCCCAGTTTCGGCCATCGAGCGTGTTCCGACCCTAGCTACGCGCTGGGTTTTCCACGACATACCCGTCGCTCCACGGGTGGCCGGTGAGCCTACGCCCTAGGGCTTGCATCGGACCGCTCAGCTTCGGCTGACCTTACGGCCGAGTCGCAGCAGCCTGGCCGGTGAGCTTACACTCCAAGGCTTGCATCGGACCGCTCAGCTTCGGCTGACCTTACGACCGAGTCGCAGCAGCCTGTCCGGTGAGCGTCGCACTCCAGGGCATACATATGATCGTCCCTTTTGGGTCCAATCACAGCATGCCTGGCCAACAGTCACCTTCCGTGCGCGGACGATGATCTGTTTGGAATGTCTTCCAGCATGATACATGCAGGATAGGTAAGTAAACTCCCCTGCCTCGGCTGGGTGATTTGGCTGGACATTCCTGGAGAGACCAAGTAAGTGGTTGTGGCCCCTTTCTTCCCTCTCTCCTTGCCCTTTCCTCCTCCCTGGGCTTCTAGCTAAAGTTGCTGGGGGTCTCCTAGGGGGTTCCACTGGATCGGGGCTGGCTGTAACGAATATTTAAAAAATGTCATTTCTGCTTACGTGTGTGTGTGTGTGTGTGTGTGTGTGCTTCTTCCCCCTCCATGCTGTCGGTGGGAATTTTGCGGTGGTCCATGCCTGTTTCGGCCTTTAGTGACTACCCGGAGCCATTTTCCTGTAGTTTCGCGTCTATAGTTATATATCGCCGCTCTGCGCCATTTTCTTGTAGTTCACACCCACTGGCCTCTATCGACTGATCGGCGGCCATGTTTGTTATGATTCACGTTGTATGTATATACCACCGTACGGTGGCCATCTTTTTGTGGTCTACGGCTGCTTTGGCCTCTATCTTCGGCTCGGCAGCCATTTTCTTGGAGCCCACATTAGCTTCCATACAGCCGTTTGGCGGCCATTTTGCGAGAGTCTCCGGCCTCTAGGGTGCATTACACTGGCGCGAGAAATTCACACAGGAAGCGCTGATAAAAGAAGCAGACTGACACAGCAGCGGTGGGACAGCATCACAGGCGCAGCACACGGCAGCATAGCGGTACCGATCCAAGGGTGGTAAGTCCTCCGGGTGACCCAGCATCTCTGCAGCACAGGAGGGTGGCCTATTGATATCTTGCCTGGAGCCCTGTGGGTGTCAGCGCGTGGTCAGCATGGCATCTGAGCCAGATGTCTTCTCCCCTGAAACACCAGATTTAGCAGCTGGTGCCCCTGAGGTGTCTATGGACGCTATGTCGGCAATCCTAGAGGCGTTTGCTGCCAGGGTAGAAGCAGCCCACGGGAATACAGGGGGGTAGTAAACGCCCCTGTCCCCTGCAATCTTCTCGGGATATTTTTGAGACAGAACCAGGTCCAGCTACGGCTCATGGCCCAGGTTCTGACACTTACTGAATGGGCAAAATTGCTACTCCAGGGGTTAAAGGAGCGAGATGCTCCTCCTGATGAGATAACTTTGGCCGACCAGTTGGTCCAGGGCCTTAAGTTTGTATGCGAGTCAGACATGGATACTATTCCCCTGCTGTCAAAAGCTTTGGTTTATGCAGTAGCAATACGCCGCCTGATCTGGCTAAAGGGCTGGTCTGTGGACCAGACTTTCAAGAAAGCCCTGTTGGATCTGCCTTTTAAGGGAGACAGACTTTTTGGGGCCTCTCTGGATGACATCATCAAGGATGCCACAGGAGGTAAAAGCACTTTGCTTCCTCAAACTAGCAAGGGTAAGGGGCCAGGGCCCTCCTTTACTGCACGCAAGCGTTTTTTTCGTCCCCCTAGGGCGACAGGGAAAAGACCCAAGGCCGACTCAAACGCGTCCTTGGTCCTGCAGACCCAACAAGCCTGCGGGCAAATCTGCGTCAACATGAAGGTCTGCCCCCACCCAGCTCTCGGGTGGGGGGGGGACGTCTTCGCAAATTCGCGACTCAGTGGACAGCTCTAGTCTCCGACAGGTGGGTTTGCGAAGTAATCTCCTCAGGCTACAAGATAGAATTTCTCTCTTGTCCATCGGACAGATTCGTCACCTCCAATCTCCAGCTTCTACCGACCCATCGGGAGGCCCTGTATGGGGCGGTCCAGGGTCTGCTGGAACGCGGGGTAGTTGTTCCAGAACAGGAACGGGGTCAGGGTTTTTACGCAAATCTGTTCATCGTGCCAAAAAAGGATGGGGTTCGTCCAATCTTGGATCTCAGGGCCCTCAATTGCTTTGTGAAGGTACAAAGGTTTCGGATGGAGTCGGTTCGATCTGTAGTCACTGCTCTCCATCCGGGGGACTTTCTGGCCTCCTTGGACATAAAGGACGCATACCTGCATGTCCCCATATACTCCAGACACCAGAGGTTTCTGCGATTTGCAATTGGGAAGAACCACTATCAGTTTGTGGCCCTCCCGTTTGGCCTTGCTTCAGCACCCAGGACTTTCACCAAGGTGCTCGCTCTGATTCTGGCACTTCTAAGACAGCGGGGTATCGCTATCGTGGGCTACTTGGATGACCTTCTTCTGAAGGCCCCTTCAAGCTCAGAATTAGAGGTAAGCGTGTCCATTACCTGTCAGACTCTTCGAGACTGTGGTTGGATACTAAACACGCAAAAGTCAGTATTGGTGCCGACTCAACGCCTAGTGTACCTGGGGTTGATTCTGGATTTCTCAGAGGCAAAGGTATTCCTCCCTGTGGAGAAGTTGCAGACCCTTCGGGCTGCAGTATGGCAGCTGATTTCCAGGAATTGGTCGTCACTCCGTTTTTGCATGTGAGTGTTAGGCCTCATGTAAGCCTCCTTCGAGGCGGTCCCATATGCCCAATACCACACTCGAGTGTTACAGAAGGAAGTTCTGTCCAGATGGAACAGATGTCCATAAGCTCTGGATTATCAAATCCGAGTGAGCAACCTAGTCAGGAGATCCCTGGTATGGTGGCTGACAGTACCGGCTCTTCTGGCCGGGAAGTAATTTCTTCCGGTTTACTGGATAGTGATCACGGCGGACACCAGCCTTACAGGTTGGGGGGGGGGGAGTCTGGGGTGTTCAGTCGGCACAAGGTCGCTGGACCCCAGAGGAATCCCACCTGCCGATTAATGTCCTGGAAATCCGAGCGATCAGACTGTGCCTCTTCAGATGGTCTCAGAGGCTGCAAGGGCAGCCAGTCAGGATCCAGTCAGACAACGCCACAGCAGTGGCATATGTCAATCATCAAGGAGGAACAAGAAGCTCAGCTTCAGCATCGGAGGTCACTCGCATCCTTAAGTGGGCAGAGAGGAGCGTACCGGCACTGTCGGCCGTGTACATTCCGGGTGTGGAAAACTGGCAGGCGGATGCTGGACCAGGGAGAATGGTCCTTACACCCGGAGGTGTTCCAACTCCTCTGCCAAAGATGGGGCACACCAGACGTAGATCTTCTGGCTTCCCGACTCCATCGGAAGGTATTGAGGTTTGTGGCCCGGTCAAGAGACCCATGGGCAGACGCATTGGTGGCATCGTGGGGTCAGTATCGACTAATCTATGCCTTCCCTCCCTTAAGGCTTCTTCCTCTTCTGCTTCGCAGAGTGGAGGCAGAGGGAATTCCAATGATCCTAATCGCTCCAGATTGGCCTCAGCGTCCTTGGTACGCCGATCTAGTACGTCTGGTAACAGACATCCCCTGGCGTCTACCACTACGGGAGGACCTGCTATCGGAAGGTCCCATACTCCATCCTGCTTTACGGTCACTGGCTTTAACGGCATGGCTGTTAGGCCCCGGTCTCTCAGTACCTGGTTCTCATCAGATTCAGTAATCTCTACTATGAGAAGTGCTCGGAAACCGTCCTCTAGGAAGGTTTATCACCGCACTTGGAAGGCCTACATCTCCTTGTGTGAGGAAATGAAATGGCATCCGCGTACTTATTTGGTTTCCAGAATCCTGCTGTTTTTACAGCATGGGGTGGACCAAGGGCTTGCCTTAAGTACGATTTAAGGGACAGATATCTGCCCTGGCTGTCTTTTTTTCAGCGACCCCTGGCGACTCACTCTCTCGTGAGTACATTTGTGCAGGGGGTTCGACATGTGGCTCCTCCGGTCTGTCCCCCGCTACCTCCGTGGGACTTGAACCCGGTCCTCTCGGGGCTTCAGAAGGCACCGTTTGAGAATATTAGAGATCTTCCCCTTGTGACACTTTCTCAGAAAGTGGTCTTTTTGGTGGCTGTTGCGTCAGACGAGTCGTCTCTGAGCTGGCAACCTTGTCCTGCAAGGCTCCCTATTTGATTTTCCACAAGGTTAAGCTGGTGCTGCGGCCGCAGCCTTCCTTTCTTACGAAAGTCGTTTCGGCTTTTCATTTCAAAGAAGACATTGTACTTCCATCCTTGTGTCCTCATCCGTCGAATCCCAAGGAGTCGGCGTTGCATTCCTTGGACGTTGTCCGAGCTTTGAGAGTATACCTATCTGCTACTTCCCTGTTCCGGAAGTCAGACTCACTGTTTGTTTCGGTGGCTGGTCCCAAGAAGGGCCAAGCAGTCTCGTCGGCCACCATCTCTAGGTGGATCCGACAGATAGTAATCCAGGCTTACGCCTTAAAGGTTCAAGCGCCCCCCTTTCCGGTCACGGCGCATTCGACCAGGGCAATAGGTGCCTCTTGGGCTTTCCGACATCAAGCGTCTGTTTCCCAATTATGCAAAGCGGCGACTTGGTCGTCAGCTCACACTTTCACAAAATTCTACAAAGTTGATGTAGGTGCATCTTCGGATGCCTCTTTCGGCCGCAAAGTTTTGCAGGCGGCTGTTTAGAGTTGCAACTCCTCCGGAGGAGTGCTGTTTTGTGTTTGGGGTGAAGTTTATTTTTATGCGGTTACCACCCCTCGTTTTTTTCTCTGACACTGCTTTGGGACGTCCCACTACGTCAATAGAGAAGCTGTGTCGGTCCATGGACGAAAGAGTAAATAGGATTTTTTACTCACCGTAAAATCCTTTTCTCTGAGTCCATGGACCGACACAGCACCCACCCCTCCTTTTAAGTTTGTACTGCTTTTTGACGAACTGATCTGCGAGATGCAGACTGAGGGGATATACCCAGAGGGTCCGCCCCCTGGGCGGTACTGTAGAAGGTGTGATGCAACACTTTTTACAAGTTTTTCTGCCTAGTCACTCCTAATTAACGGATAATACCCACTATGTCAATAGAGAAGCTGTGTCGGTCCATGGACTCGGAGAAAAGGATTTTACGGTGAGTAAAAAATCCTATTTTTTTTCAAAAACATTAAGAGATGGGGGAACAGGTGGGACGTATGTTGGCGGTTATAGCTCAGGCACCAGAGGGTCCGATAACGATTAAAGCAGTTAAAGACCCTGAAGGAGAGGTGAAGTATGATACAGGAAGCATTCAGAAGATATTCGTTGACTTCTACGCCTCACTTTATGAGTCAAAGGCGTCGAAGTCAACGAATCAAGCTAAACAATTTTTGGATAGATGGGATCTCCCAAAACTTAAACCAGCGGATAGAGAAGCTCTCGATAGTCCCATATCTCTGGAAGAATTAACTCAAGCAGTTACACAAACTCATAATAATAATAATAAAGCACCAGGGATGGACGGACTACCGACAGATATATGAAAAATTCGGTAACATTTTGTTACCAGAATTTTTAGAGGTATTAAATGATGCGTATGAAAAACAGAAACTCCCAGAAACAGTGCAGGATCGATAGTAATAGTGATTCCAAAACAGGGTAAGGACCCGATGATGCCTGACTCTTACCGCCCTATATCCCTCCTTACCTCAGATGTTTTAGATTTTGGCCAGGGTTCTTGCAAACTGGTTATCAAAATATATTAATAGTTTGATACATGAGGATCAAACGGGTTTCATTCCAAAGAGAGCAGCCGCAACAAATATTCGTTGGTTATTTTAAAATTTACCACTACCTATGGAAAATACGGAATCTAGAGCAATACTATGCTTAGACGCCCAAAAAGCCTTTAATATGGTGGAGTTGGAATATTTATGGACCGTATTGGAGGCTTTTGGAATAGGATCGGGATTGTTAAAATATTATATAGGGATCCTAAAGCAAGGGTAAGAATTAAGAATACATTATCCAGCCGTTTACCTTATCTAGAGGGACAAGGCAGGGCTGCCCCCTATCGCCACTATTATTTGCTATAGCAGTGGAGCCTCTTGCCCTTGCCATTAGACAATCAACAAAAATAGTTGGGTTCTGTCGGGCAAGAAGAGAGGATAAAGTGGCCCTTTATGCAGATGACGCTCTTATTTTTCTGGGGGGATACCTCAAATTCATTAACAGAACTTATGAGCCTTATCTCCAAATTTGGGCTATTTTCGGGTTTCCAGATTAACTGGGATAAATCCACATTATTACCACTAGATGAGTTAAAAACTCCATTATTAAATCAAGCCTCTAAAATTCAAATTAAGGATACAGTGAAATATTTGGGAATAGAAATCTCTCGGGATGTAAAAGACTATATTACCGTATATACTCGAATATAAACCGAGGCACCTAATTTTACCACCAAAAAATGGGAAAACTTATTGACTCAAGTATAAGCCTACGGTGTCCATCTGCATGCCTAGCTGTGTCCCACTGTGTCCATGCCTCCCTACCTAATCTCCGGCGCTGTGTGACTAGACTGACGTTAAACATGGGAGTCTATGGAAGGGATGCCCGGCTTTGAAAAATCGGTGCTTCCCGGCCGTAGGTTCCCTGCACAACAAACTTTGCACACTTGTAGAGGAAGAGTGGGGCTACATGTGTGCCGATTTTGGGGTCCGGGGGACCTAGGGACGGCCAGTACTGGGTCCCCAAATTCACCAGAGAAATTACCATTTAACATGGGAGTCTATGGAAGGGGTGCCCGGCTTTGAAAAATCGGTGCTCCCCGGTCGTAGGTCCCCCGGACAACAAACTTTGCACACTTGTAGAGGAAGGGTGGGGCTACATGTGTGCCAAGGGGTCCAGGAGATCTACGGCTGGCCAGGATCAGGCGCACAAATTTGAAGATGGACACAGACTCGAGTATAAGCCGAGGGGGGCATTTTCAGCACAAAAAGGGCTGAAAAACTCGGCTTATACTCGAGTATATATGGTAACTTGAATTTGAAACCTCTATTAGCAAAATTTAAAGACAAATGCCGAAGTTGGTGTAAGCTACCTCTGACGGTGATGGGAAGAGCAAATCTTCTTAAAATGATTTGGGCTCCGCAATTACTTTTCGTGTTTAATAACTCACCCATATGGATCACAGCACTCTGGTTTAGGAAAATAGAATCTCTTTTCAGAGAGTTGATTTGGAAGAAAAAACAACCACGTATAAAGTTAACAACATCAATGTTACCCATAGAAGAGGGCGGTCTCGCGGTTCCCCATCCGAAAAATTCTTTTTTGGCTTCACAACTACAACATTTTAGTGGATGGACAACTGTATCAGAATCTGATCCTATACAGTGCCTGCTACTATCAATTTATGAAGTATATCCATTGATTTCTTTATTAGAGTTGAGAAATCAAATGCGTGATAGGATTACATACGGGTAAATTATTTGATAAGGTATGGCAGGAAATGAGGAAAATTACTGAATTAAAGGGATATACCTCATATACTCCAATTTGGAATAATAGTAGTTATGTGGAACTGGTGAAATTGGAAGGATTTGACATTTGGAGGCAGAAGGGACTAAGGTATATGGCACTGTAATTTTAAGGAAGACGTGATGAAAATCTTCAGTGAATTAAGAGAAGAATACAATATTCCAAATCAAAGATTTTTTCAATTTTTACAGCTCAGGCATGCACTAAAAACACAGGGTCATTTACAGGAATTTAAGTTTAATAAGTCAGTGGTAATAGCCTTGTTGGATAAGATTGGAAAAAAAAAGGGTCTGATATCACAATTATGACATATTGTTTGATAAATGTAAAATAACTGGCTACACCAGTAAGATCAGCCTGGTCGGGTGATATAGGGCCAATTTCAGATGAACAGTGGACACAGGCATTATCGGCAATACCTCAGTCTTCTCTATCTCCAATACAAAATTGAACACAATTATTTATCCTCCACAGGGTACACTATACACCAGAGAAATTATTCAAATGGAAATATCGAGATACAGACCAATGTCCAAGATGTAATGGGAGTGGTGCTAATTCAATACATATGCTATGGAGATGCCCTAAACTCCATTGCTATTGGTCTGGGGTGGTATCTTTGTATCTTTCAATAGTGTACTTGAGATAGGGTTGCTTATTGAGCCTGGGGGATGTCTTCTGGGTATACTGGATGAATCAAGAATCCCGGTGGAATATATTGCTTCAATAAATCAGTCTATTCCAGGCTCGTAAGCTCATTGCATAAAAGTGGTTATCACCACATCCACCTACTGTAGCAGAATGGAAAATACAAGTAAGGGAAACTTTAAGGAAAAGTATACTTTCTTACATAGAGGTTGTTTATGGAAATATGAAGAAGGTGGTTTGATATTTTGGAGGTATGATGAGAAAGGAGAGGTTGGATGGGGGAGGAGTGGGGGTAGGGGGAGTGGGAGCATGGGGCATCGAGGGGGTGGGGGGTGTTTTTTTTTTCTTGTTCCCTCTTAATTACGGGCTGGGTTGTATGTTTTTGTTTTGTATATTAAATAAATAAAAAGATGATTAGAGTTGCAGTTGGCTCTTTTGCAAACTGTAAGGCTCCTGGGGAGGATGTTCTTCCCATGGAAAAATATAAACAATATGTTGAGGTGTTGTTGCCACAAATGCTGAAGGTTTTCAATGCTTCCCGGGAACAACATAGTCTGCCTCCATCTATGTTTAAAGCCAATATCATTCTTTTATTAAAACCAGGTAAAGACCCGACTGATTCAGGATCGTATAAGCCAATTTCATTATTACATGCCAAATAAGTCAACCGCTGTCAGTCCCAGGCAGATGATGTACAGTGCCTTGAAAAAGTATCCATACCCCTTGAAATTTTCCAAATTTTCTCATGTTTCAACCAAACACGTAAATGCATTTTATATGAAAGACCAACACAAAGTGGCACATAATTGTGAAGTGGAAGGAAAATGATAAATGGTTTTCAACATTTTTTACAAATATGTAAAAAGTGTGGTGTGCATTTGTGTTCAGCCCCCCTGAGTCGATACTTTGTAGAACCAGCTTTTGCTGCACTTACAGCTGCAAGTCTTTTTGGGTTTGTCTCTACCAGCTTTGCACATCTAGAGTGAAATTTTTGCCCATTTTTCTTTGCAAAATAGCTCAAGCTGTGAGATTGGATGGAGAGCATCTGTAAACAGCAATTTTCAAGTCTTGCCACAGATTCTCAATTGGATTTAGGTCTGGACTTTGACTGGGCCATTCTAACACATGAATATGCTTTGATCTAAACCATTCCATTGTAGCTCTGGCTGTATGTTTAGGGTCATTGTCCTGCTTGAAGATGTTCTGCCCCAGTCTCAGTTCTTTTGCAGACTCTAACAGGTTTTCTTCTAAGATTGCCCTGTATTTGGCTCCATCCATCTTCCCATCAGCTCTGACCAGCTTCCCTGTCACTGCTGAAGAAAAGAATCCCCACAACATGCCACCACCATGTTTTACAGTGGGGATGGTGTGTTCAGGGTGATGTGCAGTTTTAGTTTTCCGCCACACATAGTGCTTTGCTTTTAGGCCAAAAAGTTTAATTTTGGTCTCGTCTGACTAGAGCACCTTCTTCCACGTTTGCTGTGTCCCCCACATAGCTTCTTGCAAACTGCAAACGGGACTTCTTATGGCTTTCTTTCAACAATGGATTTCTTCTTGCCACTCTTCCATTAAGGCCAGATTTGTGGAGTGCACGTCTAATAGTTGTCCTGTGGACAGTTTCTTCCACCTAAGCTGTGGATCTCTGCAGCTTGTCCAGAGTTACCATGGGCCTCTTGGCTGCTTCTGATTAATGCTCTCCTTGCCCGGCCTGTCAGTTTAGGTGGACGGCCCTGTCTTTGAAGGTTTGCAGTTGTGTCATACTCTGTCCATTTTCGGATGATGGATTGAACAGTGCTCTGTTAGATGTTCAAAACTTGGGATATTTTTCTATAACCTAGCCCTGCTTTAAACTTCTCCACAGCTTTTATCCCTAACCTGTCTGGTAAGTTCCTTGGCCTTCATGAGGCTGTTGTTCACTAAGGTTCTCCAACAAACCTCTGAGGGCTTTTTCTAGAACAGCTGTATTTGTACTGAGGTTAAATTACACACAGGTGAGACTCTATTTACTAATTGCGTGACTTCTGAAGGCAATTGGTTTCAGTAGATTTTAGTTGGGGGTATCAGAGTAAAGGGACTAAATACAAATGTACGCCACATATTTTAGATATTTATTTGTAAAAAAAATTGAAAACCATTTATCATGTTCCTTCCACTTTGTGTTGGTCTATCACATAAAATCCCCCAAAAATGTATTTACGTTTTGGGTTGTAACATGACAAAATGTGAAAAATTTCAAGGGGTATGAATACTTTTTCAAGGCACTGTAAGTCACAGGGCGTTGCCCTTCCTTGATGCTATGAAAGCTATCTCCTGGGTGTGCCTCCTGTATAGTCATCCACAGTCAGCCATCAGGGCCTCTGGAAAAATGTCTCATACCTTCAATTTAGAACGGGTCACATGACAGGGGTGCCTATTGTCACCCTTGTTTGCCCTAGCCTTTGAGCCGCTGGCTATCTTCATCAGAGATAGCCCTAGTATCACTGGCTTCTGCTATGGTGAAAGACAGGAAAAGGTGATGTTATATGCAGATGATACAATGATAGTATACTGAGATACAAATGAATCCTTTTGGGAGACTATGGCTACAATTACAGAGTTTGAGTATTTTTCAGGACTTAAAGTGGATGTAAACCCTCACATATACTCAGTGAAGTGAAACAGCCTCAGATGGTACACAGAGATTATACAAATCTCCCTACATAAGTTTTACTTGCATATCTGCTGTCTTCAGCTTTATATATTCTTTAGAAAGTGCACATCGTGTTAGAGATTTTCTTTCTGTTCAGCACTGGGAGCCAGTTCTTGGCATACAGCCAATACCGCTGAGACTTGCAGAGCTGTGACAAGGCAAGCTCTCTGCTAACCTATTTATAGCAACCTCATTCAACACAAAATTCAGCCTGGTTTTATCACAGTTGACAGAGAACCTGTCAAATGATCATGCTGATAACAGAAGAACGGAGCAGGAGAAAGCCACGGGACTTAGGGCTTTGAAGAGAGATAAGAAAACACTACAGTCATATGTGCCCAGCTCAAATTTCATGAATCAGGTTTACATCCACTTTAAGATTAGTCCAATTTGGCCTTAATGCTTGCTGATTGATAGCAAGGACACATATCAGGGGGCCTTAGCCTGCCCTATTCCAATCACCACCACCTTTAAATATCTTGGGGTCCAGATCTCACCATGTATCCGTGATTTTTGTAGGCTAAACATCTCCCCACTCCTCCTCAAAGTTTTGTGATCGTATTAAAGCGTGGAATTCTCTCCACCTCTCAGTAGCTGGGAAGGTGAATTTAACCACTTTAAGACCGGCCACCGCACATATACTGCGGCAGGGCGGCTCGATTGCATGAAACCTACATGTACGTAGTTTTGTGTAATAATTACATGGTACGTCCGTGGCGTGGCTCGGAAGCGGATGCGCGTGCCCGCCGGCCCCCTTTTTTTTTTTTGGCCGACCACCCGTGATCGCTCCTCAGAGGCAGAATGGGGATCTGCCTATGTAAACAAGGTGGATTCCCGTTCTGACAGGGGAGGAGAGAGATCAGCTGTTCCTAGTGATCCGTAACCGTGCAATCTACTCCCAGTCAGTCCGTCCCCCTGACAGTTAGAAAGCACCTCCCTAGGGAACACTTAACCCTTTGATCCCCCCTAGTGTTGACCCCTTCCCTGCCAGTGCCATTTATATAGTGATCAGTGCATTTTTATAGCACTGATCACTGTATTGGTGTCACTTGGGGTCAGACTTGTTCGCCGCAATGTCGCAGTCCCACTAAAAATCGCTAATCCCCACCATTACTAGTAAAAACAATAGTCCCCCAAATCTTTCCTCTATTTTGTAGACGCTATAACTTTTGCGCAAACCAATCAGTATATGCTTATTGAGTTTTTTTTTTACCAAAAATATGTAGAATACATATATTGGCCTAAACTGATGAAAAAAATTGTTTAAAAAAAAATAAAAAATTATTGGATATGTATTTATAGCAAAAAGTAAAAAATATATTTTTGTTTTCAAAATTGTCACACTTTTTTTGTTTATCGCGCAAAAAAAAAAAAAAAACGCAGAGGTGATCAAATACCACCAAAAAGCTCTATTTGTGTGGAAAAAAAGGACATCAATTTTATTTGGGTACAGCGTTGCACGTCTGCGCAATTGTCGGTTAAAGTAACAAAGTGCCGTATCGCAAAAAATAGCCTGGTCATTAAGAGGGTAAATCCTTACCCAGGTGAACCTCCATAAATCTCCGACTCAGGCGTTGCTGGGAACCGAAATAAAACGGGTCACAAAACCCCTTAAGCAACTTATAAGATACATATTTATAGCAGCTAAAATTATAATAGCAAAAGCATGGAAACGGACAATAGTCCCATTCGACCAGATCAAGTACAAACTCTCCTGGATTATGCTTAATGAAAGGATGACAGCCTCACATAATGATAGAATGCCACAATTTGATAAGGTATGGAATCCTTTGATCCAATACCTGTCTGAAGGCTCTAGAGGGGTGCTGATATAGACAGTTCGGGGGGGGGGGAGGGCAGGGGGCAGAGGTTGAATTACAAGAGTCGCCTTCTTCTTTACTTCTTCCTTTCATCTGACTTAATTTCATCTCTCTAGTCTTTCCTTTACTTTCTACGGTACTATCAATGTTATAGATAGCTGATAGGCTGGCTCCTTACCTTTTTAAAAGTTTGCATCAAATGCAAATGTAGGGAGCCAGACATATAGTAATGAAACTGCTATAATAAGTAATAATTTGTGTTTATTTTGATAACAACATGGAAATTTGTAAAAACTATTGAAACAAAAGAGGGTAAATCCTTCCGGAGCGTAAGTGCTTAATTAAGATGATTCTTATGCCCAAGTTGTATTTTCATCACAATACCCCGCGAATGGTCCTACTGAAGATTTTTAGGATAATTAACTCCATTTTCATACCTTAATCTGGAAGGACCGTACTCCTAGAAAAAAATTAGAACACCTTCAGCATCCGAAGGACTGTCCAACCCTTGGTTATAAGATTTAGCAGCTCAGTTGCAGCATTTGATTGGCATGATGTCTAGGGCAGATGGAATCTGGGTCTAGCTCCTCTGCGGCTGTGATGCTATACATGATTCAAAGGGAATCTATCCAGATGGCTCTTGAAGCTCAGGCATTTGGTAAGCCGCATAAATCCTATCCAACATATAACCTCATTCAGAAAATATGGAATAAGACCAAATACCTCCAAAGAGTTACTGGGTATACGGAATTCGGTCCCATCATGCTAAATGAGACATATCTTGAACTGGCCAAATTGCAACATGGAGCAAAGTAGTAAGAGTATGGTGTAATGTTACTCAGCCAAATTTTCCATAATGGGGTAATGTTGTTTGATGCTCTGCGGGAGAAATTCAGCCTAGCATCCTCTATGTACTTTTATTATCTGCAGCTCAGACACGCTGTTGTGGCTCAGGGTAGATCCCCTGAGTGGACACTATCCCCAACTCCCTGATTTAATCTAATTAAGGGTGCCGTGTCCTCCAAAGGATTCATATTGCAATGCTACACTATGTTGCTCTAGTCTTTTCTAACTAAACACCCCTTACTGGTATTGGAAAACCTGGGAATGGGATGTGTGCCAACTCACTGGAGATCAGTGGGAGGAAGCTCTTCAGTCAGTGGCATCCTGCTTGTTAAATGTGACACAGAGATTAACTCTGCTATATATTCCTTTGAATGTACAGTGCCTTGCAAATGTATTCACCCCCCCGGCATTTTTTGTGTTTTGTTACCTCACAACCTGGAATTAACATGGATTGTTTGAGGCTTTGCAGTCTTTAATTTACAGAACATGCCCACAACTTTGAAGATGTCTTTTTTTTGTTTTTTTGTTTTGTTTTTTATTGTGAAGCAAACAACAAATAGGACAAAATTTACAGAAAAAGTTAATGTGCACAACTATTCACCCCCCTAAAGTCAATACTTTGTAGAGCCACCTTTTGCGGCTATCACAGCTCCAAGTCGCTTTGGATAACTCTCTGAGCTTACCACTGGGATTTTTGCCCATTCCTCCTTGCAAAACTGCTCCAGCTCCTTCAAGTTGGATGGTTTGCGCTTGTGAACAGCAATCTTTAAGTCTGACCACAGGTTTTCTATTGGATTGAGGTCTGGGCTTTGTCTAGGTCATTCTAACACATTTTACATGTTCCCCTTAAACCACCCAAGTGTTGCTTTAGCAGTGTGTTTGGGGTCATTGTCCTGCTGGAAGGTGAACCTCTGTCCTAGCCTCAAATCACACAGAGTGGTACAGGTTTTGCTCAAGAATATCCCTGTATTTAGCACCATCCATCTTTCCCTCAACTCTGACCAGTTTCCCAGTCCCGACCTGCATCATGCTGAAAAACATCCCCACAGCATGATGCTGTCACCACCATGTTTCACTGTGGGGATGGTGTTCTTTGGGTGATGTGTTTTGTTTGCGCCAGACATGTCGTTTTCTTTGATGGCCAAAAAGTACAATTTTAGTTTCATCAGACCAGAGCACCTTCCTCCATACATTTTGGGAGTCTCCCACATGCCTTTTCACAAACTCAAAACGTGTCCTTTTGTTTTTTGCTGAAAGTAATTGCTTTCTTCTGGCCACTCTGCCATAAAGCCCAACTCCCTATGGAGCGTGTGGCTTATTGTCATCCTCTGTACAGATGCTCCAGTCTCTGCTGTGGAACTCTGCAGCTCCTCCAGGGTTACCTTAGGTCTCTGTGCTGCCTCTCTGATTAATGCCCTCCTTGCCGGGTCCGTGAGTTTTTGTGTGCGGACATCTCTTGGCAGGTTTGCTCTTGTGCCATGTTCTTTCCATTTGGTTATGATAGATTTGATGGTGCTCCTAGGGATCATCAAAGATTTGGATTTTTTTTTAGAACCTAACCCTGACTTGTACTTCTCAACAGCATTGTCCCTTACTTGTTTGGAGAGTTCCTTGGTCTTCATGTGAGCGTTTGGTTAGTGGTGCCTCTTGCTTAGATGTTGCAGCCTTTCAAAATGGACTTCCTAACAAAGGGGGTGAATACATACGCACATGCCAATTATCCGTTTTTTGTTTCTGAAAAATAGTTTTATGTTTATATTTTTCTAATTTTATTTCACCAACTTAGACTATTGTGTTCTGATCCATCACATATAATTCAGATTAAAAAAAAACATTGAACTAAAGGCTGTAATGTAACAAAATAGGTAAATAGCCAAGGGGGGTGAATACTTTTGCAAGGCACTGCATATTCTACCCCCCATAGGTTGCATGCCATGGGTGTGAGATCAACACCTGAATGCTCCAGATGTAAACTTGTCATGGCGACTTGATCTATATGCTGTGGAGATGCCCAAAATTACACCTGTACTGGCGTGGAGTGGTGGATACCTTGAACAGGGTGTTCCAGGTGTATTTTCCACTTGTCCCAAAACCCTGCTTGCTTAGTCTATTGGATGAATATGAATGGGAGAACCATACTAGAGGCCATAGTCAGAGTCCTATTCAATTCTTAGCTCGTAAGTTAATAATGGTACATTGGAAGTCAGGGGATCCTCCTACAGTTGGGGAATGGATTACTAATGTTGGTAATGCATTACGGATAGAAAAAGGTATTGATTAACACAGAGGTTGCCAGCGCAAGTATAAAAAGTTATGGGCTCCATGGTTAGAAGTCCCTGGGCTAGCCTCAGTGGACCTGATCATGGACTGGTTACTGAGGCTTAATGTTGGGTGATGTCGCTTATGGCGAAATGGGAATGTATTGTTGATGATTTCAATGGCGCATAATATGTAAAAATTGCCCTTACTGGCGGTGAATGTTCACTGTAAAAAAAAGTAAAGTGGTCTGTTTGTCATTGTTTTATGCTTTTCTCAAAACTTCTTTCTGGATAAAAATTTTTTTTTATATAAATTCAGAACTTGCATTCACTATATCTGGTCTCCTACAGTACTAAGAACATGGAAATGCAATAATTTTAGTAAACATAAACTGCTAAATATCTTTTCTCATCAGTAGTATACAGCAGTCCTGTGACTTGTATCATTGTCTGCTTAAAGTGGAGCTCCACCCGATTTTTAGACATTATCTTAATCAATGCACATAATCTAATTAATGTCCAAACGGGCATTGTTTTTAAAATTTTCTGTACAGTACCTTATTAAATCTCAATTTTAGCGCTGTTTCCTGTCTCCTCTGCTCCGGGAATTCTGCGGGAGTTACGTCATATCCTTCTAACGCAATGTAACCTGGGAGCATTTGTCATAGCTCCCAGTATTCATTGCCAAGCCTTGCTGCAAGATATCACGTTATTTCCAAAAGAGGAAGTGACGCATAACAACATGAAAGGTCGGAGGGCGTTTCTTAAGCTCCATAAACAACAACGTGAGTACACAGTCACCATTAATGGATAACCCGGATGTTTATGTCCCTGCTCGCTGCAAAGAATTTGCATGAGCGAGAACAAGCGGTGAATGCTGGGAGTTCAGCATTCGCCGCAAGGAGGAAGTACATGCTTGTGGGATTCTAATGCCCACAAGCAAAATGGCAATCCTTAGGAAAAGATAATATAAGTTATCCTTTCAAACTGAATAGCGATGTGGTGGACTTAAAGAAACGGAGACGTGAGTACAGATGTAATAGGCTGAATACATTGTAATGGCAAGGAAAAAAAAAAAAACGATTTGGCCGCGGGAGAACCGCTTTAAGCTTGTAGGAGGAATTTTCATTCTCCCCTGATCCTTTGTCTGGACAGTGCTGGTCCTGTGCTGATCACATGCACTCTCCCAAGCAAAAAAAAAACCAAACTCTCTGGCAATACACACCAAACTGAGCATGTGCAGCCTGATTCCTATTGAGAGATGGGTTGGAGTAAAAAAAAGAGGAGGATCAGAGAAGTAAGGATCACACAGCCTTTGAACACAATGCAAATAACTAATCCCTTAGGTTCCACAGTGAGTATAACCAGCATGCTTTGCTGCCGAGGTCGGCAACCTGTAGAACGCATCTTTGCATTGCCGACCCCGGGCTAAACTGCTCCTCCCCGGTGGTAAGAAGTCTGGGGTAGAGAACGAGAGTGCCGGGCGGGCAGATCAAGAAGAGAAAAGGGCGGGCTGAGCAACAAAGAGAGCTGGGCAGGTGGCGCAGGGGAGAAAACTTTTCTCATTGAAGCAGCAGGTGTGGGCTCACTGGGACTGCTGCGGCAGTCGGATCAAGGAAGGAGAGAGCCGGGCAGGCAGATCAGAGAAGGAAAAAAGCCAGGCAGATCACGGAGGAGAGCCCGGCAGATAGAACAGATGAGGAGGGAACCTGGGGGGGGGGGGAGGGGGCAAAGCCGCAAAGGAGAAAAACTGTCAGGCAAAGCAGTGGAGGAGCCTTTCTCTGGCACTGAGCTACCTCTCTCTGAAGCAGCACAGAAGTTTGGGCTCACTGGGGCTGCTGCGGCTGCCTAGGTTTCCTAGCACTGTGTAACACAAAACTGTGGGGGCTGCAGAAGCCCCACCAAGCCCACACCTGCTGTGCTGCTTCAGTGAGAGAGGTAGCTCGGTGCCAGAGCAAGTCCCCTCTCCTACTTCTGATTTCTCACTCTGAGCTGGGGGTCTTCTGTTCTTGCAGTTTTGTACCCTTGGGGGTTGGAGGGAAGGGATGAGGGTTTTTTTCTGTATTAAGGCACCTGAACTGGGAAGGGGGGTCTGTACTGGGTGGGGAGAGGGCGGTGCTATGGGGGGGTGGTACTGTGTTGGAAAGCTGATTGGTCTGTGCTGGACAGGGAGTCTGTACTGAGGGAATAAGCTGGCGGGGAGGATAAGGGAAGTTAGGGGAGGTCTCTTTCGTGAGAAATATGGATAGGGAGTGACTTGCACTGAGCTGAAGGGGTCATTTTGGTTGTACTTTGTAAAGTGGTCTGTGCATTAGGGCTTGTTTAAACTAGTGGTTGGAGGGCATTAAAACCCCTCATCTGAGCCGCAGCTTTACCACCTCCCATCCACTCCCCCTTAGGCTGCAGAGACAGCAGCCGGGGGTATACACAAACTGTGGTCACGATGCTTTGGTTCGTGGCCACAGAAGGAATTATAGGTCTTGTTGTGAGCTTGCTAGTAAAAAAAAAAAATCTATGAATAAATAAGGCACACCCCGGAGAAATTTGATCTCTTCCATGTGGTTCATGTAGACCTCCACCCCCTAAAGGTTGCCTACCCCTGCTTTACTGCATATACATTGATGTTATTGTTGTGGGTTTAGTAACCCTTTAACTGAAACAAACAGCTATGTAGGAGACATAAAACTGGGTAAGGAACAGCTCTGCTACTAAGGTGAGGTCGTAGAAGACAGTCTGGCCAGAAGTGGTCTTCATGAAAGAATTGGCCAAAAAACCATACCTCCTGATGTGGAAACAGGGCTAAGTGACTCAACTATGCCCCAAAAACATAGGAACTGGGGTGCAAAAAATATGACAGCAGGTGCTCTGCAAGGATTAATCAAATTTGAAATATTTGGCTGTAGCAGGGGGTAGGTTGGGGCTGCATTTCTACAAATAGAATTTGGTATCCTTAATGCTGAGAAATACAGGCAGATTATTAACCATCATGCCATGCTATAAAGGAGGTGTGATTGGCCCCAAATTTGTTCTGCAGCAGGACAATGACCCCAAACATACAGCCAGTGTCATTTAGAACTATCTTCAGCGTAAAGAACAAGGAGTCCTGAAAGTGATGGTTTTGCCCTCACAGAGCCAGGATCTCAACATCGTTGGGTCTGTCTGGAATTGCATGAAGAGACAGAAGGATTTGTGGCAGCCTACATCCACAGAAGATCCGTGGTTGGTTCTCCAAGATGTTTGGAACAACCTACCTGCTGAGTTCCTTCAAAAACTGTGTGCAAGTGTACCTAGAAGAATTGATGTCGTTTTGAAGGCAAGTGGTGGTCACACCAAATATTAATTTGATTTGGATTTCTCTTCTGTTCATTTACTTTCCATTTTGTTAATTGATGATAAAAATAAATGAAACACTTCTATTTCTGAAAGCATTCTTATTTACAGTATTTTTCTCATGTGCTTAAAGCTTTTCAGTAGTATATGTGGAATCGCTGCGATCGTGAGGAGCAGGACAATTTTATTTTGGGTTGTTCTTTAATAGGTTACGGTAATAGAAAGAAAGCAAAAGAAATATACAGCTACTTTAAAAAAAAAAGAAGATATCTTTTTACTATGTTTGCCAGGTTTCCTTTGATGACGATAAAAAAAAAAAAAAAAACTGCAGATTTCCATTACCATTTACCATCAAATGAAAGCCCAATTTGTCCTAAAAATAAAAGGTTTATTCTCCTGAGTACACAAAGTACTTTATGATTATATGTACAATTTTAATGACATATGTCCAAGTTGTAAAACCATATTCAGGCTTTAGGATTTGTTCTACCCTCCGGCATTAGGGGGTTAACTGTGAATTTGTATCAATTCCATTTTAAATTCTAATACTCTACCTTTTATAGGCCCTTGAAGAAGAAAAGTTAGTGTACAGTCGTAGCAGCAGCCGCAATATTTATCTGAATGTAGCTGTCAACACTCTGAAGAAACTAAGAAGTCAAGGACCTGTGAACAAAGCTACTTCTCAAAGTGCGTAAAATAGTATGTTTGCGTGTATAGCATTGCAGTGAAGTAAATTCAGTTACAATTCTAAGATAGTTGGAACGCTGTGTAAAATCTATATATAGTGCCTTGAAAAAGTATTCATACCCCTTGACATTTTCCACATTTTGTCATGTTGCAAACCAAAACGTAAACTTATTTTATTGGGATTTTATGTGATAGAAACATACAAAGTGGCACATAATTGTAAATGGGAAGGAAAATGATAAATGGTTTTCAAACGTTTTTACAAATATATATGTGAAAAGTGTGGCGTGCATTTGTATTCAGCTCCCCCTGAGTCAATACTTTGTAGAACCACCTTTCGCTGCAATTACAGCTGCAAGTCTTTTTTGAGTATGTCTCTACCAGCTTTGCCCATCTAAAGAGTGAATTTTTCCCCATTCTTCTTGCAAAATAGCTCAAGCTCTGTCAGATTGGATGGAGAGCGTCTATGAACAGCAATTGTCAAGTCTTGCCACAGATTCTCAACTGGATTTAGGTCTGGACTTTGACTAGGCCATTATAACACATGAATATGTTTTGATCTAAACCATTCCATTGTAGCTCTGGCTGTATGTTTCGGGCCATTGTCCTGCTGGAAGGTGAACCTCTGCCCCAGTCTCAAATCTTTTGCAGGCTCTAAAGCCTCGTACACACGGCAAGAAAACTGCTGGGAGAGTTTTTGCAGAGAAAACCGGTCGTGTGTATGATTTCTCGTCGGGAAAACTGCCTGGAATCTCGATGAGAAAAATAGAGAACCTGCTCTCTATTTTTCTCGTTGGGATTCTCGGCAGGAAAACCGGTCGTCTGTATGCTTACCTGTTCCACGGTAAACCCCTGCATGCTCGAAAAGACTTCGACGCATGCACGGTAGCATACAAGGGCAGTGTAGGGTGTAGCAAGATGGTGACGACGGCATAGAATGTGACGAGCGCAGGCTCGTCGTAGTCTATGATGTCGCCGTGTTCTTGCCATTCAAAAGAACAGCGGTTCTTTTGAATGGCCGTGTGTACACTCGGCGTGCAAGGCAAGCTTGCCAGGAAAACCGACGGTTTTTCTCTTTTTGTCCATGGACGGACACAGCTCCTTAAATCTTGACATGTGGGCTATGTTCCTGTTCATAGGAGAGGACTAGGCAGAACATGTTGGTTATCTTAAAACATGTAACTTTAACAGAGTTGAACAGCCCCGTCCAGGGGGGCACATAACCCTTCACCCTGCAGTCAGCAACCTCAGTTTTTTTTCAGCCTAGCAGAGAAGGGCGTGGCTCCCTTTTGGGCCCAGAGTCCTGACAAATTTTTTATTTTATTTAAATTTTTTTGTGATATCTTCTATCAACTGCCGGCTGGGCGACAGGCTGGATATTATAGATCCTTGTAGTCTTCCCAGTTCTGGCCATCGAGCGTGCCAGTCCTTAGCTACGCGCTGGTTCTGCCACGACGTACCCCATGGCTCCAGGGGTGGCCGGTGAGCACATGCTCCGGGGTCCATATATGACTGGGCTGCTTGCTGTCTCACTCACAGTGGACCGGGCCGACAGCTACTCCGTACCATCGGTTGTGGGTTTGTCAGGGGCGCGCCAGCATGTCCTCGCAAGGACAGGTAAGTACGGTTCCTCCTGTCTCGGCAGGATGGAACAGCTGGGCATTCCTAGGATTAAGGGGTTCTCCTGTCCTCCCTTTCCCTGCTCTCTGTCGCCATTTCCCCTCCTGCCCTAGGGCCCGCTGCAACCGGGGTGTACCTGTGGGGGGGGCTCCGAGTCCCTGTGGGGCGTCGGGGTCCGCTTTCTGTTAGGGGAGGGTCTGTCTCCTGGGAAGTCTCTGCACGGCCTTCTCGCCCACATCCCGGGGGTCGGGCGCCATTTTTGCGGCGCCGACGCCATTTTTAGTGTGCCTGCGTTCTCTGTTAGAATTTCCATTGGCGGCCATTTTGTCGTGGCCGCGCTGTGGCGGAGGTCGGTGTTGCGGGCGGCCAATTTCTTGTGGTCCGCACCCTTTTTATCTGAGGCGTCTGGTGGCCATTTTGGAGTGGCTTTTGGCCTCTAGCACTGGCTTTCTGAACGGCGCACCGCTTTCTCAGTTTTTTTCATCACACGCGCTGTGTATACAAGGAAGGCGGGCAGCGGTGCTGAGCGGTCTCCCTCTGGGTGGTGAGTCCCCTGGGTTTCCCCCCCCCCCGGTCAGTGCAGCAAGGAGGGTGGACTTAAGTGTCTTTCACTTGGTCCCTGAGGGCTGTCAGTATGTGACCTTTCTTCCCCTGCAGTTTCCATGGATACGCTGTCGACAGTCCTGGAATCATTTGTTGCCAGGGTAGAAACGGCGTGCAGGCGTAAGGGGAGTAAAAAAACGCCCCCTCCCCCTGCCATCTTCTGGGGAGTGCTAGACAGGGCACTTATGAGTGCACTTCTGATGCTGTGCGGGACACTTTCCAGCTGGTAGATGCAGCTGGGACTTCCGCAGAGGAGTCTGTCTCTTTTGGGTCACACAAATCTGACCGCTTTGTGAAAGTTTTTTCCTTCTGTTACTTTCTTTGAAAGTTCATAGATAAGGAATGGGAATGGCCGCAGAGGTCCTTTGTGGTCTCTCAGCGCATGGCGGTCCGTTATCTTTTTGGGGAGTGCTTTTTAAAAAAAAAAAATGGGCCTCTCCTTTGGTCGTGGACACCCAGGTCTCTCGGCTACATAAGGTAACCACTCTCCCGGTAGAGGGAACCCCTGCCTTTAAGGACCCTACTGATGGGAGGTCCGAAGCTATGACCCGCTCCAGGTTCACCATGCTCGGGGTCAGCGTTGCGACCTATATTGGCTGCGACTTTGGTGTCTCAGACATTCACTGAATGGGCAAGGATTTTGCAACAGACAGTAGAGGAGCATCGGCTTCCTCCAGAGTGCGTAAGGCTGGCTGACCAAATGGTACAGGGCTTTGTGTATGCATGTGATGCCACTCTGGATGCGGCCCCCTTGATTTCCAGAGCCTCTGTATCTGCGGTGGTACTGCACTGCCTGATTGGCTAATATGCTGGTCCGCTGACCAAGCATCCAAAAGAGCTCTGGTAGATTGCCTTTCAGAGGTTTTTTGGTACCTCGCTGGACGACATTATTAAGGATTAAGAGCACACTTCTCCCACAGTCCTCTAAGGGGAAGGAGCTGCGCCGTTGGCCGGGGCCCTCCTATTCCGCGCAGAAGCGGTATTTTCATCAGTCAGGGTCATTCAGCAGATCCTTCCAGACTGACGAGGCTCCAGCTTGGGGGACAGAAGCGTCCCTGGGTGCGTAAGCCTAACAAGCCTGCTACCGCATGAACTTTTGCCCCCGGCCGACTCGGGTGGGGGGACGGCTTAGCGAGTTTGCAGCTCGGTGGACCTCCCTGCTCTCAGACCAGTGGGTCTGCGAGGTGGTCACTTCGGGGTACAAGATAGTTTCTTCTTGTCCACCAAACGGATCTTTCCCTCAAATCTTCCTCTCCTTCCGGCTCGTTGGTCTGCTTTGATGGGAGCAGTACAAGACTTGCTCAGGTGCGGAGTAATTTTACCTGTGCCCCTGGTGGAAAGGTTTCAGGGATTCTATTAGAATCTGTTGGTAGTCCCAAGGAAGGACGGTGTCCGTCCAATCTTGGACCTCAGGGCCCTCAATACCTTTGTGAGAGTGCGAAAGTTCAGGATGGAATCCATTCGTTTGGAGGCCATCCGGAGTGATTTTCTGGCGTCTCTGGACGTCAAGGACGCATACTTGCATGTCCCCATCTGCAATAGTGTCTGCACCAAGTGTTTTTAACATGGTGCTCGCCCCGATCTGGCTTTGCTGAGACAGCGAGGCATTGCTATCGTGGGCTACTTGGACGATCTTCTAAGAGCTGCTTCTGGCTCAGAATTAGAGGACATGTCTATAGCCAGTCAGACCCTCCGAAAAATTGGTTGGGTACTGAATATACAGAAGTCGGTGTTGGTACCGACTCAGCGTCTGGAGTACCCAGGCTTGATCCTGGACTCCTCGGAGGCGAAGGTCTTCCTTCGGAGCAGTTGCAGACGCTCCAGTCGGCGGTGAAATTGTTAGCATCCCGCAAATGGTCGTCTGTTTTTGCATACGAGTTCTGGGCCTCATGGTGGCCTCCTTCGAGGCAGTACCGCATGCCCAATTCCACACTCTAGTATTGCAGGAGGAGATCCTGTCCAAATGGAACAGATCTCCATTGTCTCTGGATTCAGGTAAGTCACCTGGTCAAGGCTTCCCTGAGAGGGTGGCTGATATCCCCGGTTCTTCAGTCCGGGAGGTCGTTCCTTTCTTTCCTTGGGACTGTGATCACGACGGATGCCAGCCTCACAGTTTGGGGGGGGGGGGAGTCTGGGGGGTCCAGTTGGCCCAGGGTTGCTGGACTCCGGAAGACTCTCCTACCGATCAATGTCCTCTGACTTCGAGCGATCAGACTGTGCCTATCCAAGTGGTCGCAGAGACTTCAGGGGCATCTGGTCAAGATCCAGTCGGACGACGCTACGGCGGTGGCTTCTGTCAACTATCAGGGAGGAACAAGGAGCTCGGCCGCAGCGTCGGAAGTCGCTCACATCCTAAGTTAGAGCCGGCACGCTCCTTTCGGCCCATCGGCTGTTTACATCCGGGCGTAGAAAACTGGCAGGCGGACTATCTCGGCTGCAAGATGCTGGACCAAGGGAATGGTCGTTACACCCGGAGGTGTTTCAATTACTTTGTCAGACATAGGGCACACCAGTTGTGGATCTCCTGGCCTCTCAACTCAATTGCAAGGTGTCAAGGTTTGTGGCCAGGTCCTGGGACTCTTGGGCAGACGCGTTGGTGGCTCCATGGGGTCAGTATCGGCTAATTTATGCCTTCCGCCAATGAAATTGCTTCCTCGTCTGCTCCGCAGAGTGGAGGCTGAGCAGATTCTGTTGATTCTAATCGCCCCAGACTGGTCCCGGCGTCCCTGGTACGCCGACCTCGTGAGACTGGTAGCCGATACTCCCTGGCCCATACTTCATTCTGCTTTACAGCTGCTGGCTTTAACGGCATGGCTATTGACAGCCAGGTACTAAGGGACCGGGCTTGAGTCCAGGAGTTCTGGGCTACTCTGTGCTATGTCGCTCGGGTGTCCCCGTGCTCATCACTAGTGGGATCGCGGCTGTCAATAGCCGCCGGTATAGAGCAGCCTGGATAATACAGTGAAACACAGACTTAAGCCGGGCGCGTTGGCGTGCGTCTGAAATCCCAGCTGCTTGGGAGGTTGAGACTTGATTAATCTCCTCCATGTTGAGGCCCCGGAAATCTTCTTCCCTGACGTTCTACCATCGCACTTGGAAGGCCTACATCTCTGTGTGAAGAGATGGCCTGGCACCCACGGGCATATTCGGTTTCTCGGATCCCGCTGTTCTTACAGCGCGGAGTGGATCTAAAAATTGCCTTAAGCACTATTAAGGGGCAGATTTGAGCCTTGGCTGTCTTCTTCCAACGATCCCTGGCGGCTCACTCACTGGTAAGTATGTTTGTGCAGGGGGTCCGAAACGTGGTTCCCCCGATTTGACCACCGCTTCCTCCGTGGGACTTGAATCTAGTGCTCTCGGTACTTCAGGAACCTCCCTTTTGAGAACATCAGGGAGATTCCTCTCAACGCTTTCTCAGAAAGTTGCCTTTCTAGTTGCCATTACATCGGTCAGAAGGGTTTCTGACTTGGCGGCCTTGTCTTGCAAGTCACCTTACTTGGTCCTCCCATAAGGATACAGCGGTGCTACGCCACAGCCTTCCTTCCTCAGGTAGTTTTGTCTTTTCACTTAAACAAGGACATTGTTCTCCCATCCTTGTGTCCTCGGCCGTCGCATCCCAAGGAGGTTGCGCTACATTCTTTAGATGTGGTACGTGCCCTACGGGTGTACCTGTCAGCTACGGCTCCGTTCCGGAAGTCTGACTGACTGTTCATGTTGGTGTCTGGTCCACAGAAGGGCCTGGCGGTTTCGTCCGCCACCATTTCTAGGTGGATCAGGCAGACCGTCATCCAGGCCTATGCCCTTAAGAAGCGGTCGCCTCCCTTTCATGTCACGGCGCATTCAACCAGGGCAATTGGTGCCTCCTGGGCTTTCCGACATCTAGTATATGTCTCACAGGTGTGTAAGACGGCAACCTGGTCGTCTGTTCACACTTTCTCAAAGTTTTACAAGGTTTATGTGAGTGCATCTTTGGATGCTTCCTTTGGCCGCAAGGTTTTGCAGGCGGCTGTTTGAGGTTGCAACTCTTCCGTTGAGGAGCTCTGTTTGTTTGGGGTAAAGTTAAGTCTTCTTTTGATTGCTGTTCCCACCCTTTGTTTTTTCTGACACTGCTTGGGGACGTCAAGATTTAAGGAGCTGTGTCCGTCCATGGACGAAAAGAGAAAATAGGATTTTTTGTACTCACTGTAAAATCCTTTTTCTCTGTCGTCCATGGATGGACACAGCACCCACCACTCCTTTTTTAGTTTGTACTGCTTTTCTACGAACTGAGGCTGCTGACTGCAGGGTGGAGGGTTATGTGCGGAGGGACCGCCCCCTGGGTGGGGCTGTTCAACTCGGTTAAGTTAAAACATGTAACTTTAACAAACATGTTCTGCCTAGTCCTTTCCTATGAACAGGAACAAAACCCACATGTCAAGATTTAAGGAGCTGTGTCCGTCCATGGACGACAGAGAAAAGGATTTTAATTTTACGGTGAGTACAAAAGGGATTTTACGGTGAGTACAAAAAATCCTATTTTTTCCCAACGGGATTCCCACCCGTGTGTACAAAGCTTAACAGATTTTCCTCTAAGATTACCCTTTATTTAGCTCCATCCTTCTTCCCATCAACTCTGACCAGCTTCACTGTCCCTGCTGAAGAAAAGCATCCCCACAACATGATGATGCCACCACCATGTTTCATGGTGGGGATGGTGTGTTCAGGGTGATATGCAGTGTTTAGTTTTCTGCCACACATAGCATTTTGCTTTTAGGCCAAAAAGTAAAATTTTGGTCTTATGTGACCAGAGCACCTTCTTCCACATTTTTGAAGGGCAGGAATGAGCAAAACAAGATGGACACCAAATCCCAGTGATTAGTTAATTTAAAAAGATGGGCTTGAGGTCACATACCTCTGGATTTTTTGAAGGTGTCAAATAATGGCATATAGATTGAAAAACCAAAAGTAATCCAATGACAATAGATAAATGTAAAAATAAATCAATATTTATTATATTAATAGAAAGGAAAATGCAATTTTCCTAAAAGTTCATCATATATAACATTTAGAACTGAGTACATTTAACAACCGTTGAACTCGACATGTTTCGCTCGAAGTTGGAGCTTCTTCAGGAGTAAACCACGGTATAATAGTACACTAGAATGAAATACACAAAATGAACAAAGGAACATCCATGAACTGCATTATACAATACATATATTGGAATATCCCCAAACGAATATAGAGTGACAACAAAATGCAAGTTTTAATTGTCACTATTTCGAAGTAGTTATTGATATATACGTCCAATATCGTTAGATCATATAGAATCAGGAAAACATAAATCTAATGAAAATAATTACATAGTATACTGAAATAACAGTAAACGATGTGGTCAACTAAAGCACCTACCAATAAAATGTTGGAAATGAGGGAGGTATTTTGGCAATTTAAGACCGAAATCTCAGACTGCCCTAAAGTTCCACCTGCGGAGAGGGATGGTCACAGAGGTATTCCATCTAATTGAAAATACAGCCTCACAAATGTTGTTTGTAGAGAGGCGGTGAAATCAATATTGATAATGATCCTGCCAGAAAATCATAAGGAGAAATTACTAAGTTGGGACCTGTAGATGAGTAGAAATTAATTGAAAATAATATGCAGATAATATGCAATGGGTGAATTCCAAATTGGATTCACAAAAAATAAATAAAATGTATAAGTAAAAATACCTGATTGGTTGAATCATTGATTTTAGTAGAATATAAATAGCAATACTGGATCTTGCTGTTGGAAACCACAGCAATGTCATGCAAATTTGTAGAAAGATCCTGTGCATTGAAATAGAATGATAATAGTGATGGATATAGTGTCAAAAAGGACCAAAGTACATATCCATCTAACAGCCAGAAAGAGTATAAGGAAAAACATACCTTCTAAAAGTAGTGGAGTACTTGATTCAAGCCGCTGAAGTAGCGGTATTCATACCAAATAAGAACCGACGGATTGCCAAACAGTCTCACAATCCCTCCGCACAAGGGAAATGACAGAGTAGTATGGCAAAATCCCGCCAATTTATACTCATCCCAGCGTGGCAAACGTCTGATGTCATTGCCGTGCGGCGGACGCATAAAGTGGGGGCAGTGTCTGGCAGCTGGACGCTGAAGGCTTGATTGTATTGGGCCGGATGAAGCTAGAACGGCCATTTTGGAAATTCCCGGATCCCTCAACATGTAAAGGACATGGAGGGGAAAGACGTAGTTGGAAAACGTGATTGCCATGGAATTCAAAGAAAATGCAATGGAGTCAAAATGATGGTAGTTAAGACGGCCCAAAGCGTGACAGGTGCCAATTTGGTTAACCCCTACTGGGCTGACAAAACCTAAACCAATGATAAAAGATAGAGAAATGCCTGCCCCTCGTGTCCATACAGACCCAAATAGGAATATCTCCGAATCTAAAGGCTGGAAAACAATTATTTTAAACATAAATAAATATAAAACTGAATTTTGAATACCTTAGTTAACACCATCAATAAAGACCAAAATTGGAACCGCAGAGTTGATTATAATCAAACCAAAATTGGTATCGTAACAAGAAAATATTTTCAAGTGAAATTGGTCTCGGTGCAATCTCAGATGACCACATCAATTAGAACCTCCTAAACACATTGAGAATGTATACCAAGTGAATTAAATAAATATGTGGTGGTGTAGGCTCCAAAGCCTACTGGAACCAACCTCCTCTCCACACGTAATACACATATTTTAAAAATATATATAGTGAATCAGCGAAGCAATAAAAAAAGAAAAAAAAAAGGGAAAAACGAAAAGTGACGATTATAAAAAAGGTTTGAAGCTTATGGCGTCATTCAAGCCTGGATGTTGAAGAGCATCCAGGTTTGAAATCCATTTTGTTTCGCGTTGTAAAAGAATTTTGTCATAGTCACCACCCCGAGGATTGGGTGGAACATGTTCAAGTGCAAAAAAATGCATAGCAGAATCATCAAAATCATGGAACAATCCCATATGTCTGCTTATTGGTGTTTCCATTCTCTTTTTGAGAACTAAGGAGACGTGGTCCCTTATACGGTGGAAAAAGGGGCGTTTGGTTTTGCCTATGTAGTAGGCTTTGCAAGTACATGTCATGATATATACTATACCTATACTCTGACAATTGACCAAAAATTTGGGTTTGTACATAATGCCATTTGGTAGCAAAATGCTCCGAGAAGCATATAAGTATCGACAGTACCCACATTTGTGACAAGGTTTTGTTCCTGTGTTTTGAAGTAAAGATTTGGCATTGGGATTATAATGACTGTGGACCAATAGGTCTTTTAATGATTTTGATCGTCTAAAAGTAATTTCGGGGTAATCCCTTAGATGTTTAGAGACCGAAGGATCCCCAGCCAAAAGATACCAATGCTTTTGAAGAATATTCCTCATTTGCTGATGCTGACCAGAGTATCTGGTTATGAGACGCACCCCTTGATTGGATCTAATTTTCGGGGGGGTGATGAATTAAGGACAGTCGTTTCTGACCTTTTGCCCTATGGTAGGCCTTTCTAAGGCATTTACCACTATAGCCTCGTCTTGAAAGGCGAGTACGCAAGGCGTCGGCTTCTACCTCAAAGGTAGATTCCTCGCTACAATTCCTACGTAGGCGAAGATATTGCCCATAAGGTATGCTGGTGACCAATGGGGCTGGGTGAGAACTGCTGGCATGCAAAAGCGCATTACCAGACGAGGGTTTGCGGTATAAGGTTGTGCCTAGTAGGCCGTCTGAATCCACAGTAATTTTAATATCAATGAATGTTAAACTTTCTTGGCTACTCTCCATGGTGAAATTAAGATTGTAATTATTAGGTCTCAATTTTTCAAAGAACAGGGAGAGGTCCTCCTTGTTTCCCGTCCATATGAAAAAGACATCGTCTATAAAACGTCGCCATAACGGTATGTAGTCAGCAAATTGTTGCATGTGATCCTGAAAAAATAAATTATGCTCCCACCCCCCCAGGTACAGGTTAGCGTAGCTTGGGGCACACTTGGTCCCCATAGCCACTCCCTGCACCTGGAGGTAGTGGGATCCCAAAAAAAGAAAAATATTGTTGGCCAAAATGAAATGCAACAAATCCAAGGCAAACTGATCATGAGCAGTCAAGACTGTGGTGCCACCCGACAGGAATCCCCCCACAACCTCCACACCCAACTGGTGGGGGATGGAATTGTAGAGGGCCTCCACATCAAGGGCCACAAGCCACGCCCCCTTGGGGACCATAAGGCCATCCAATGCTCTTAAAAGGTCACTTGTATCCTGTAGATGAGATTCCAAGCCCTCTACAATGGGTCTTAAGAGATCATCCACAAATTGACTGGCTGTTTCAGTGAGACAGCCATTTCCAGATACAATAGGTCGACCTGGTGGATTGTGGATGCTTTTGTGGATTTTGGGGAGGGCATATAGAGTGGGAGTACGTGGAAAAGTAACATTCAGAAACTCCCAAGTGGATTTCTGAATGGTTCCCAATTGATAAGCTTTACCTATTAGCTGTCGAAATTTTACGGTGGTATAATTTACATGACTCTCTGGAATTTTTCGATACCAGTCGTGATTGCTTAGGAGTCTAAAGACCATACTTTCGTATTGATCCTTGTCCATGACTACTAAGTTCCCCCCTTTGTCGGAGGGTTTAATTACCACATCCTGATTGGATTGTAGAGATGTTATAGCTAGGATTTGTGCAGGTGTTAAATTCGATTTTTTATCTTGCTTCCACTTAGTTTTTCTTATCTCCGCCGTTACTTGATTAGTAAATGCCCAGATACTGGGATTACCTTGTAGGGCGGGGAAGTTTCTAGATTTAGGCTTATAGTTACCAAAAACGGGAATGGAGCCCATGGACACTTCAGTTGTTGCCACACCCAAGGCAGAAGGGGGGGTGGAAACATGAACAATTCCCTGTAAATTGTCTGCTTCCCTAATTTCATCCTCATCAATGTGTCACTCATCCCACAACTCCATGAGTTCTTCAAGGGCTCTTATATCATTGAGAGTCATATTTGTGGGAGGAGGGGGAGGAGGAGTGGATTCACATGAAGGTACAGGAGCTGGTGTTGCGGATTTGGACTTGTCAAAGATGGTACGATACATCAATTTTCGGGCAAATAAATTAACATCCTTGATCATTTCAAAGGAATTAATTTTTTGTATGGGGCAAAAGGTCAAACCCAGTTGTAGGGCCGAAGTCTGATCCTCAGAAAGGACTACAGATGATAAATTATTTCAAAGCTAGCTTCATTGCTTTGGGCAATACTGGCTCTGCATTTGGCATCTTTCGCGATTCGGCTGGTACCTGGGTGAAGATAGGAGCCGGGCGAAAATCCACCTGTGAATTGACAACTGATGTAGAAGGTGTGTTAGGTGTATCGCTACCTGATTCTACATGTACAGATGCATTGGTGGATAGATTCTTGGCTGTTCTGGCTCTAGTGTGGACCTGAGTTCGACTTCCATATCTAGATTGCTTCCCAGTAGGGCGTGGATTGGTATTTCCAGTTTGCTGTGAGAAGGAAGTTGACTGGGCAGAGACTAAATTTGAGTCTACTGCTTGTGAGGAAACTGAAGAGGAGGAATTGTCTGAATCAGTGGGTTCTGGGCCAGATTCCCTAGGTTTGCGTAATTTCTGAGTACGTCTTTTGTTGGAGTTTTTTGGAGCCCAATTATAAGCTATATTGTTGTCATAAGATAGCTTGTCCCTCATGTACTTTTTTTCTTTTGTTTTAAGGATTTCTTGTACATATAGTTCAAGATTGGTTTTGAGAGTTTCCTCTCGTGTAGAGTAAAGCTCTTCCAGGAAAATAGAACTATTTTCCTGGTACAGGCTAGCTATCTCAAGATCAAGGATCTCTAATTCTGAGTTAAAATGACTGCATAGAAGCTCCATCATCTTGATATTTCTAGTTTATTGATAGTTGGAAATATTTGGATTCTAAGACCCCAAGGGGCATTCTTATCCTCCAAATATTTGGTAAAGTACCATTTGTTCCAGTAAGTACGTGTTTTCTTTTCCAACATTCTTTGAAGTCTAAGAAAAAAACGGTCCATAGTAAGTCCCCCTCCTGCCGAACTTTGTGATTGATGGATTTTATCCATCAGGCCAATGAAGGCACTGCCACAATAATCACTCATGATAGAAAGAATGCCTCAAAACGTCAATTTGAAAAGTAAAAATATGGAAATGATGATAATGGTATCCGTGATGGACTATTATATACTATTTACCCACAGGATGATGTCCAAATCTAATAGACCAACCCTGTAGATATATAAAGCATAACCAAAAGAAAAAAAGGAAAAAAGAGATAAATGATAAACCTCAATTCATACTACGCCACAGAGAAAAAAATAATAAATAGAATTAGACTGACTAAAGTATAACAGTCAATGAAAATACAGACATATGAGAATATAACACATGAATATATATATATATATATATATAGAACATCAATCTCAATTTGTTTGGAGGTTTTTTGGTTGTTCAACAAGTTAGTAAAATTTGTATTAAGTGGACTCCTTTTCATCGGAGTTATTAATATATCTATATTTGCTCATGCCAAAAAATGTGATGGGTGGGTAACACCCGATTGGAAGATTTTTGAAGGGCAGGAATGAGCAAAACAAGATGGACACCAAATCCCAGTGATTAGTTAATTTAAAAAGATGGGCTTGAGGTCACATACCTCGGGATTTTTTGAAGGTGTCAAATAATGGCATATAGATTGAAAAACCAAAAGTAATCCAATGACAATAGATAAATGTAAAAATAAATCAATATTTATTATATTAAAAGAAAGGAAAATGCAATTTTCCTAAAAGTTCATCATATATAACATTTAGAACTGAGTACATTTAACAACCGTTGAACTCGACATGTTTCGCTCGAAGTTGGAGCTTCTTCAGGAGTAAACCACGGTATAATAGTACACTAGAATGAAATACACAAAATGAACAAAGGAACATCCATGAACTGCATTATACAATAAATATATTGGAATAGCCCACCTTCTTCCACATGTTTGCTGTGTCCCCACATGGCTTCACGCAAGCTGCAAACGTGACTTTTTATGGCTTTCTTTCAGCAATGGCTTTCTTCTTGCCACTCTTCCATAAAGGCCAGATTTGTGGAGTGCACGACTAATAGTTGTCCTGTGGACAGATTCTCCCACCAGAGTTACCACAGGCCATTTGGCTGTTTCTCTGATTAATGCTCTCCCCGCCCCAGCCTTTCAGTTTAGGTGGCCAGCCATGTCTTGGTAGGTTTACAGTTGTGCCATACTCTTTCCATTTTTGGATGATAGCTTGTACAGTGCTCCATGAGATGTTCAAAACTTTGGATATTTTTTTTATAATCTAACCCTGCTTTAAACTTCTCCACAACTTTATCCCTGACATGTCTGGTGTGTTCCTTGGCATTCATGATGCTGTTTGTTTACTAATGTTCTCTAACAAACCTCTGAGGGCTTCACAGAACAGCTGTATTTATACTGAGATTAAATCACACACACATGGACTCTATTTACTAATTAGGTAATTTTTTTATTTATTTGCGTGTAATCCTTGCGCAGGGGCCATGCTAATCTTCTCTGTATCATTCCAATTTTAGTATATGTGCTGCCGAAGCAAGCACTAATTACCGTATATACTCGAGTATAAGCCGACCCGAATATAAGCCGAGGCACCTAATTTTACCACAAAAAACTGGGAAAACTTATTGACTCGAGTATAAGCCTAGGGTGTCCATCTGCATGCCTCACTGTGCCTCACTTTGCCTCACTGTGCCTCACTTTGCCTCACTGTGCCCATGTCTATGCCTCACTGTGCCCATGCCCATAACTAGACTGACGTTTAACATGGGAGTCTATGGAAGGGGTGCCCGGATTTGAAAAATCAGTGCTCCCCGGCCATAGGTCCCCCAGACAACAAACGTTGCACACTTGTAGAGGAGAAATGTGGCTACATGTGTGCCAAGTTCTGGGTCCAGGGGACCTACGACCGGCACCGGGTCCCCAAATTCACCAGAGAAATGACCGTTTAACATGGGAGTCGATGGAAGGTGTGCCCGGATTTGAAAAATCGGTGCTCCCCGGCCGTAGGTCCCCCGGACAACAAACTTTGCACACTTGTAGAGGAAGAGTGGGGCTAAAAGTGTGCTAAGTTTGGGGTCCAGAGGACCTACGGCGGGCCGGTACCATTTTCAGCACAAAAAAATGTGCTGAAAAACTCGTCTTATACTCGAGTATATACGTTAGGTAATTTCTGAAGGCAATTGGTTCCTCTAGATCAGGGGTCTCAAACTGGCGGCCCTCCAGCTGTTGCGAAACTACAAGTCCCAGCATGCCTCTGCCTGTGGGAGTCATGCTTGTAACTGTCGGCCTTGCAATGTCTCATGGGACTTGTAGTTTCGCAACAGCTGGAGGGCCGCCAGTTTGAGACCCCTGCTCTAGATTTTAGTTAGGGGTATCAGAGTGAAGGGGCTGAATACAAATGCACACCACACTTTAAGATATTTATTTCTAAAAAAAAAAATTATAACCATTTATCATTTTCCTTCCACTTCACAATTATGTGCCACTTTGTGTTGATCTATCACATAAAATCCCAATAAAATACATTTCATTTTTTGGCTGTAACATGACCAAATGTGAAAAATATCAAGGGGTATGAATACTTTTTCATGGCACTGTATAAACAGAATGCAATGATTTGCAAATCTTGTATACCCATATTTTATTGACAATCGGAAATAGAAAACATATCAAGTGTTAAAAAAAAAAAAAATCATCATTTTGAAATTTATGGCAGCAAAACCTCTCAAAAAACTTGGCACGGGGCAATGTTTACTATGGTGTAGCACCCCCTCTTCTTTTAACACGAAAACATCTAGGAACTAAGGAAACCAGTTGCTGGAGTTTTGGGAGAGGAAAGTTATTCCATTCTTGCCTGATCTAGAATTCTAACTGCTCAACAGTCCCAGGTAGTCTTTGTCATAATTTTCTTTTCAATTGGTGAATGGTCAGGCCAGTAAGAATCTGGACTCTTCTACTATGAAGCCATGCTGTTGTTGCATAGCATTTTTCAGACTTACTTTTAAATCTAGAGGTCGTTTCCAGTTTACAGTCACCTTCCAGTCCTGCCAAGGGGCCAGGGTCGGGGAAGGATGTGGACATAGCATCTGATGTCTCCAACCCCCCTCACTCTCCTGCAAAAGCAGCATCAGATCCTTTTAATGCCCAAAAGTCCTGGACAGAAAATTCCTATTTCTTTTTCGTACATCACGGGACACAGAGCGACATAGTCATTACTAATGGGTTATATAGATACCGTCAGGTGCTGGCACTGGCAACTTCCAAAACCGGAAGTACCCTCCCCTATATAAGCCCCTCCCATCCGGGAGCACCTCAGTTTTTTGCCAGTGTCTAAGGTGTTGGCCAAGAAGAAACATGTGTTTTTCACTGAGCTTGCGTACAGGTTCTTTTGGGCCTCAGTAAGCTATTCCGGATCCGACCAAAAAAGCTTCATAGCTAAACGGTCGGTACCCGGGCCTTGCAGAGAAGAGCAAGGTTTTGCCTGTAATGCTTCTCTTAGGAGAGCTGGACCCTGGGATCCAGAGCTCTGGTCATACCCACGACCAAGATGTTTTCTGTGCAGGGTGCTATACAGGTCCAGGGGAGTGGAATCCTTGGGAACCCGGTCCCTGAAGGTTTGATTACAATGCCTGCCGTGATAGGTGAAGTTTGGGCTTTTGTGGACCAAACAAAGTCCTGCGGCGGGGAACAGGTAAGTGGGGGCCCCCAGGAACTTGGTTCTATTGGGGGACCCCCAAGCCTAATTTGTCTTTCTGTCTGTTACCTAATGGTATTCCCGCAAAATTCTGTGCATGCCTGTAACTACTAAAAAAATGTAATAATTTTTAATGGTGGTCAAGAAAAAAAAAAAATTTTTTTATATATATTTAATATATTAGACTGCGGTACCTGTGTTTGTCCACTAGAGGCCGCTGTGGAATGTTTTCTTGTCATGTGGACTAACTTCTTCTCAGCAGAGCAAAGTCCAGGCAGATGGTGAGTTCTCTTATAGGAAACTGCTTCCTCTGCCATGTTGCAGTGTTTGTCCATCCCCCGGCCTGCGGCAAAGAGGGGCCCTGGCTCCTGTCCCTTGTTACCATATTTGAAATTAGCGCCGAAGGCGCACGTGCCCGCGCGCGTGCACGCGCCTCTATATATAGAGGTGAGCCGGGAAAGGGGGCGGAGCCTGTGGGATGACGCTCTGTGCGCGCCGCAGCGCTTCTGCGCATGTGCGGGCGTCCCAGCAGTTTTAAAAAAAACACAATATTGTAGTGAGCTGGCTATGAAGTACAGAGACAGAGCTGGCAACATTTAAAGGCATACAGCAAGCGGTTGATACAGGCATCCCCTAGAAAGGCACATTAGTAGACACCAACTGTGATATAGCAGCAATTGTGCTAGACTATTCTCAGTAAAAGTGGTGTATTACGGCTGGAATACCTCAGCTTTAGGCTTAGGAATATGCCGTCCAGAAGCTCCGGAACTGAATCTTCCAGGAAGCGAAGGGGGTCTCATCGGGCTCTGAGGATCTTGGGCATACTTCTGCTGCACCAGTCTCCCCTGAAGTTCAGAGGTAAGTGACCCTAGAGACCCCGCAGGGGTACTTGGTACTGTGGCTGTCCTCAGTCACCTGCTCCTGTGTATGTAACAGAGGAGGTTTTTTCCTCAGCTCTGGGAGGATTAGAGAGAGATTGTCAACATTTATCGCTGCCTCCCTGTCAGGGAAAGCACGCCCGATCTCCGTCTCCTCCTTCAGAGTACCTGTTAGCAGAGCAACAGTCCCATACAGGGATCGACCTGCCTGAAGGGGATCAGGATGAGGTTGATTCTGTTATAGAGGAATCAACAGTGGGGGAACCTTTTCTCAGCATCTCAAGCTGAAAGATTATGGGTTCAGTCTCTGACTAACATGGTCCGATCAGCATTTAAAAATGCACCTTGCGGAACCATCAACCATTACTGTATCCTCGTTGGGGTCGCTAGAAGCCCCCAGACTGTTTGTTCTTTTCCACTTCACCCTTTACTGAAAGGGCTCATTTACCAGGATTGGGAACGTCCTGAGAAAATATTTATTCCCCCAAGAGATTTCCGGTGGTCTATCCCATGGAGGATAAGTTCATCAAAAAAAAAAAAAAAAAATGGAAGGTCCCTACAGTGGACGCAGCCATCTCTTGTATGTATAAATCACTGACATGTCCAGTGGATAATGTCCAAATGTTCAAGAACCCAATAAATAAAAGATTGGAGTCCTTATGAAAATCTGCTTGGTGATACAACCAGCAGTAGCAGCTATTGGGGTCTGCTAAGCAGTGAAGGATCAGTTGAAACAGGTCTTGAGGGACTTGACAGATCAGCAGGCTTTGCCCTAGCTGATCTACCTAGAGCCTTAGGCTTTGCGGTTGACGCCATAGAGGATTCAGTCCATCAGGCCTCCCGCCTTACGCTGTCTATAGTACATACGCGTAGGCTCCTATGGCTAAAAAACTGGTCTGCTGAAGCTCCCTGTAAAGAATGGCTGGTTAGCGTCCCATTTCATGGTGAACGCTTATTCAGGGAAAACCTGGACAAATATATCCAGAAAATTTCCAGTGGTAAAAATACGCTCTTGCCGGTTAAAAGCAGAGTTAGAGGTCCCTCTTTAAGAGGCCTGCTTCTCCAGTCCCTGGGGCATCGGCTGTGTAACAGTTCCGACGGCCTCCTCGGTCAAATCCCGGGGGTAAAAAAAAAAACAGGGACAGTAGCAGGGTAATGAGAAACCCTGGGTCAGGGGAGGTACAAAACCTCCCCCAAAGTTAAATTCATTGAAGCCCCCACTCAGTCGGGTGGGGGGAGGACTCCAGTTGTTCGCAAGAGACCTGGCGGGACACGATCAAGACAGATAGGTGCTCTCCGCAGTAGGTTTGGGATACAGTTTGGAGTTAAAAGGCTCTCCTCCTTCCCATTTTTGAGCTCAAACGTGCCAAGGGATCCCCGGAAGAGAGAGTCCCTCCTGTTGGCACTAGAACAACTATTGCTCCAAGGAGTAATTATGGAGGTTCCCCTGGAAGAATGAGGGTTCGGGTTTTACTCAGACCTCTTTACAGTCCCGAAGCAAACGCGGACGGGAGGCCCATATTAATTCTAAAAGGGCTATACAAATTCCTGTATATCAGGTCTTTCCGATGGAGTCGATCCGATCGGTGGCCACTGCCCTACAAGGGGAGGATTGGTTAGCCACGATCGACATCAAAGATGCTTATTTGCACATTCCCATCTTTCCAGTCCACCAAAAATTTCTACGCTTTGCAGTAGAAGGGCGCCATTTTCAGTTCAGAGCCTTACCCTTCGGTTTGGCCACAGCACCACGAGTGTTTACAAAAATTCTGGCCCTTTATTGGCCAATCTAAGAACACAAGGTGTAATGATAATGGCATATCTGGATGACTTGTTGCTGATAGACCACTCAGTGAAAAAACTAGACGTGGTCGTTCACAAGACGATCAAGTATCTGGAATCTCACGGTTGGATTATCAACCGAGACAAGTCAGCCCTAAAAACCAGTCAAAAGTCTGGAATACTTGGGGCTAAGGTTGGATTCAGGCCAGAGAAAAATATTCTTGCGTCGAGGAAAGGTGTTGTCTTTGAAAGATTTGATCCACTTAGTGGGTACAAAAAAGACAGCCGTCCATACGCCTGTATATGAGGCTGCTGGGAAAAATGGTGGCATCATTCGAAGCAGTACCCTACGGTCAATTCCATTCAAGGAATTTGCAAGGGGCCATACTGTCAGCCTGGAACAAAAAAATTCAGGCCTAGACTTACAATGTCCTTGTCCCCTTCCGTTCGCAAGAGCCTCCGTTGGTGGTTGGTTTCCCAGAATCTGGAAAAAAGGAAATCCTTCAGTCCGATTTCTTGGAAGGTGGTCACTACAGATGCCAGCCTTATAGGCTGGGGAGCAGTACTGGAGCAATAGTCTCTCCAGGGCAGATGGTCGGATGCAGAAAAGGCCCTGCCCATCAATCTCTTAGAGATACGAGCAGCCCGGTATGCCCTAGTAGCATGGACATCCAAACTCCAAGGGTCCCCTGTCAGAATTCAATCAGACAATGCCACAACAGTGGCATATATCAATCATCAGGGGGGCACCAGGAGTCGTGCAGCCCAGAGGGAAGTAAATTACATCCTGAAATGGGCAGAAAAAATATGTCCCAGCCATATCTGCGGTATTCATTCCAGGAGTGGAGAATTGGAAGGCGGACTTTCTAAGTCGCCAGCAATTAGGCCCAGAGGAAGGGTCCCTTCACCCCGAGGTTTTCTGGACAATATGTCAGCGGTGGGGAACATCGGATGTAGATCTTCTAGCATCCAGATTCAACGCAAAGGGGGACAGGTTTGTCTCTCGGACAAGGGATCCCCTAGCTTGCGGCTCGGATGCCCTAGTGTTCCCTTGGGATCAGTTCAAGCTGATATATGCATTCACACCGCCACAATGGTTACCTCGATTACTCCGCAGAATCAGGGTAGAAAAGAAACCAGTGATTCTGGTGGCTCCAGCGTGGCCCCGAAGAGCGTGGTACGTGGAGATTGTAAACTGTCAGTGGGGAGTCCTTGGACTCTCCCACATCGTCCGGACCTGCTTTCGCAAGGACCGATATACCACCCTTCCTTACCAGCCCTAGGTTTGACGGCCTGGCTATTGAAGCCCACATTCTAAAAAAGAGAGGGCTCTCTAATTCTGTGGTATCTACCATGATCAATGCCAGGAAGCCGGTATCCAGGCAGATCTACTATAGAATCTGGAAGGCGTACATCGCCTGGTGTGAAGCCAAGAAATGGCATCCACGTAAGTACGTAATAGGTAGGAGTCTGGACTCCCTACAATGGGCTGTAGATAGGAAGCTTGCCTTGAGTACTATCAAGGGTCAGATTTCGGCCTTGTCAATATTTTTTCAAAGGCCCTTGGCTTCGCATTCACTAGTCAAAGCCTTTATACAAGGAGTGATGCGTATTAGTCCTCCGGTTAATATTCCCATATGTCCATGGGATCTAAACTTGGTTCTGTCGGTTCTACAGAAACAACCATTTGAACCATTACAGCATATTTCCTTGGTGCTTCTCACCAGGAAATTGATTTTTCTAGTAGCCATTTGTTCGGCTAAAAGAGTATCGGAATTAGCAGCTATGTCCTGTAAGGAGCCATATCTGGTTATCCATAAGGACAGAGTAGTGTTACGTCCTCATCCAGCCTTTCTTCCTAAGGTGGTATCGAGGTTTCATTTGAACCAAGATGTGGTTCTTCCTTCTTTTTTCCCCAAACCTACTTCGGTAGAGGAAAAGTTATTGCATTCTTTGGATGTAGTAAGAGCAGTTAAAGCTTATCTAAAAGCCACTGCTCAGATTCGCAGAACGGATACTTTGTTTATTCTGCCGGAAGGCCCCAGAAGGGGTCAGGCAGCGTCAAAATCTACTTTAGCCAAGTGGATTCGACAGGTCATAATACAAGCCTATGGCTTGAGAAATAGACCGCCTCCGTTCAAAGTTAGGGCGCACTCCACGAGAGCAGTTGGAACTTCATGGGCAGTGCATCACCAGGCCTCCCTGGCTCAAATCTGTAAGGCCGCAACATGGTCTTCAGTACACACGTTTACTAGGTTCTACCAGGTGGACGTTAGAAGTCAGGAGGATGTCGCCTTTGGGCGCAGTGTGTTGCAGCCTGCAAAAGATCCTCATGTCTGATAGCGCTCAGCTTATATATGGTGTATCCCCCCCCCTCATTTGGCATTGCTTTAGGACATCCCATTAGTAATGACTATGTCGCTCTGTGTCCCGTGATGTACGAAAAAGAAAATAGGATTTTTATAACAGCTTACCTGTAAAATCCTTTTCTTGGAGTACATCACGGGACACAGAGCTCCCACCCCTCTGTGGGGACACTTATTGCTTTGCTACAAAACTGAGGTGCTCCCGGATGGGAGGGGCTTATATAGTGGAGGGTACTTCCGGTTTTGGAAGTTGCCAGTGCCAGCACCTGACGGTATCTATATAACCCATTAGTAATGACTATGTCGCTCTGTGTCCCGTGATGTACTCCAAGAAAAGGATTTTACAGGTAAGCTGTTATAAAAATCCTATTTTTCTTGTTCTGATTATTTTTTTTTCATGGCTGTCTTTTTATGACGCAAGTATTTGTGAGTTTACGTGCGAACAAATGTAAATCCTTAGCCATCTCAAAATGGGACGTGTTTGTATTGGGGCAGAAACTCCGCCCCAATTTCAAGACTTAATTTTCAGTTAGGGATAAACAATTACCCCCATTCCATCATCTTTCAATTCTGTTTGAGGACAACGGTCCAGGTTGTTTGTTTTTTGTCTTACCTCGCTGATTGTTCTAAAACAATTGCCGGCTCTAAACGATTTTCTTTAACCTATTTTTCTGTTTAGTTACCATTACAGCTTTCCTGATGTAGAAGTGTTCCCTTCCGTGCCTGTAAAGTCTGTTTAACCACTTAAGGACCGAGCCTGTTTTTCAGACTCTGTGTTTACAAGTTGAAAACAAGTTTTTTTGCTTGAAAATTACTTGGAACCCCCAAACATTATACATTCTAACACCCTAGAGAATAAAATGGCGTTCATTGCAATACTTTTTGTCACGCTGTATTTGCGCAGCGGTCTTACAATCGCACTTTTTTGGGGGAAAAATCACTTTTTTTTTTTTTTATTAAAAAATAAGATAACACTAAAGTTAGCCCAATTATTTTTATATTGTGAAAGATAATGTTACCCAGAGTAAATTGATACCCAACATGTCACGCTTCAAAATTGCGCCCGCTTGTGGAATGGCGTCAAACTTTTACCCTTAAAAAATCTCCATAGGGGACGTTTAAAAAATTCTACAGGTTGCATGTTTTGAGTTAGAGGAGGCCTAGGGCTAGGGCTACAATTATTGCTCTCGCTCCCGATCGTGACGATACCTCACGTGTAGTTTGAACACTGTTTCCATATGCGTTTGCTGCTCACGTATGCATTCACTTCTGCGTGCGAGCTCGTCGGGACAGGGCGCTTTAAAAGTAAAAGAAAACGTTTTTTATTGATTTTAAAACTGTTTTGATTTGGGTCACTTTTATTCCTATTACAAGGAATCTAAACATCCCTTGGAATAGAAAAAAGCATGACAGGTCCTCTTAAATATGAGATCTGGGGTCAAAAAGACCTCTGATCTCATATTTGGAGTTGCAATAAAAAAAAAAAATGGCCCTTCAAGAGCTATGGGTGGAAGTGACGTTTTGACGTCGCTTCCGCCCTGCTATGGTATGAGGATGGGTGGGAGCCATCTTGCCCTTTCGTATCCATACCCAGGAAGAAGGACCCGATCGCCTCCGGCGCTGCCGATGGCTCCGGTAAGTGGCAGGGGGCGCGGGAGAGGGCCCTCTTCCGCCACCATAACGGTGATCTCGCGGCGAATCCTCCACAGAGACCACCATTATCGTAAACCGGACCGTCTGCTGAAAAGATGGATACCTCGGTTATGACCGCAGCTGCTGCCATAATCGAGATATCCATCTTTAAAGTGCCAACGTATATATACAGTGGGCGGTCCGGAAGTGGTTAAAGCGGAGTGCCATCCAAAATTGGAACTTCCACTTTAAGCACTCCTCGCCACATTTGGCATGTCATTTTTTTGGGGGAGGGCCACCTAGTTTTGACAGGTACTTCCTGTCCCACTTTCTCCTTCCGTCGCTCCTCTTCCCCTAGGTGGCCCCTCCCTCTCTGCAATCTTCTGGGACACGTCACAGAAGATTGCCTGGCACTAGGAGAGCGCAGCGCAACGCGCTCATGCACACTGCGCGCCCGGCTGTGAAGCCGCAAGCTGTCACAGCCGGCCGTCCACTTTTGCAGTGATGGCGCCATGGTGAGGAGGGAGGCTTCAGGTGTACGCATCTCTGGACCGTGGGACAGGTGATTGTCTGTTTATTAAAAGTCAGCAGCTACACTTTTTGTAACTGCTGACTTTTAATAAACTGAAAAAAAGACTGGAACCCTGCTTTAATTATGTGTTTTGTATTTGGGTTTTATTTTTTTCTTAAAATGGTACGTTTTCTCAGTTTAAACTATTGATATGTTCCATTGAATGAAATATGGGTTTATAAAATTTGCAAATCCTTCCATTCTGTTTTTATATACACTTTACACAGCGTCCCAACATTTTTGGAATTGGTGTTGTGTATTGACACTTTTGTTGGTGTAAAGTAATTCTATAAGGATTATATTGACCATCACAATACCTATTGTGCCAAAAAAGGCTTAAATTTGATAGTCCTGTTGTATGACATCTCCCTACGCTTTCTATGCCAGTGACATTGAATGAGAGCGGGCAACCTGAAGAGGGCTTTAAAGTGTAGTATGCTGGCAGTGCACCAGAATGCGAACATGCATTTCCATAATTCATTGTGGTGCATAATTTAATACTATGGAAAAATGGAGAAGTCTCCCCCTTTAATGGGACTTTAATAGCCCAATAAATTTAAATCGATAACATCAAATAAAAGTAATAAGACGTATACAAAATGTATAAGATTGACAGCAGTAAAACACTAACACAAGTGGCTGATACGTGGAAGTTTCAACATGAACATGCATAGAGAACAATGAGGAATTGAAACTCTAGAGTGGTCACAGGACTAACGTGATAACACCATGGCAAATCGCATAGACCCCACCCGATGCACTTCAGAGACTTCTGTCTGCAGGGGTGTGTAAATTACTACAGCAGATTGCTTCTATAATGAAGATAGACAAACAATAAATCGCATGATATATACATAAAACCATTTTTGTTCCTATGTCACTAGAGCAAATATAGAACTTGTATGTTGACAAAATCTATGCAGATGCATGTACAAGCCACAAAATAATTTAAAACCAGACAGTCCTGTACATTCAAGGGTCCAAGAAAATGGTGCTCCCAAAGGTGGTGCCAAACAAGTGAAAAACAGAGAGATCAGCCAATGTTGAACGCCCCAGAAAAAGTCAAGCATTCACTGGGAGATGTAAAAAGCGAACAAGTCGTAATGTAGAGGGAAAAAAAGGGGTATATAAAAATTATATAGTAACATGAAATAACCAAGAATGGCAAGAATATAAAGAATATATAATTTAATTATTCCATCACTGGATGACAATTTGTTTGCTTTATCTTTTTTCTATCTATTTTATATTATAAAAACCGTCGTAAAAAGCTTAAACAAGAGAAAAACAGAGAGCAGGCGCCACTTACCGTAGTAAAAAACTGTTCACTTTAATAATAGAAGAGCATCAAAGCACTCACTTATTAGTTACTGTATGTAGGCATGTATGGAAGTCCAACCGACAGTCAGTCCCTGCTACGTGTAGATGTTCCCTGGAGCAGTAGACGCTTGCTGAGCTGTGCCGCATGGAGGAATACCGGTTCACGGTCCCAATGGATGGTTTCCGGGTTCACTGTGGCTGCCAGAGAGGGCTGAAAAGCAAGCGGTGTGTCTGTGCTGGGACGCGGCGTGAGGTGGGATGACACCAGGACCAGGATGCAACGTGTTTTCAGTACGAGCGCCATGAGGTGATAAGTCACTGCACGCACCTTTCTCAAGCTGATTGTTGATGGCTGTGTACAGCCTTTTTATATGCCTTTGTGGTGTCGCCACCTAATGGGGCTAGATGCAAGTGCACTCCATGTCATATGGGAGCCTTACACTAGTGATGGCAAATATATTTGGCAGGAAAGTACTAGATTCAAAATTATGTAATAAGGCTAAAAGGGAATCCTAAATAATACTCAAAATTCCTGTACATATATTATACGGTAAAAAAACAATAATTAAAAGAAAAGGGGGTATAAGGAAGGGGAAAGAAAGAAAAAAGGGGAGGGGATTTATTACTTACTGAATAAAGGATGACCAAACATGAACCGACATAAGTGTGCTGGGACACATGAAAACATCATCTGAGTTGGGGGGGGGGGCCCTTCCCAACACAACCCCCCCTTTTCTTCCCCCCCCTCTTTTTTCCCTATTCCCCCCCCCCCCCTTTCCTTACTTTTCTTTTCTTATTCCTTTCTTCTCCTGTTCCCCCCCCCCCCGCCATCCCGCATTTATTATAATCTCCCATTTCACACCATCTGATATATCATTATATGTCCCTTAATTATGTGCATAACAATTGACCCATTTTTAAATTTAATCATCCCATTATCTCATTATTATTGTCATTACCATCATGGTTTTAAAACATCCCCATTGCCTTCATCCACCCATACACCCACTAGTAATTATAATTTATAACTTTAAGGTCTAATTCACATGCCTGCTCAATACCTAATGTTCATCTTTCGCCATGTCATCCCAGTATGTTCATTATGATTGAAGTTTTAAAAGTGTATTTTGGATACCTACTATTTTATATATCTTTTAGGTTAAATTGTATTGTTTTTTTTACCATATATGCACAGGAATTTAGAGTGTATTATTTAGGATTCCCTTTTTGCCTTATTACATCATTTTGAATCTAGTACTCTCCTGCCAAATATATTTGCCATCACTAGTGTAAGGCTCCCATATGACATGGAGTCCACTTGCATCTAGGCCCATCAGGTGGCGACACCACCAAGGCATATAAAAAGGCTGTACACAGCCATCAACAATCAGCTTGAGAAAGGTGTGCGCAGTGACTCTTATGACCTCACGGCGCTCGTACTGAAACGCGTTGCGTCCTGGTCCTGACGTCCTCACGCCGCGTTGCGTCCTGGTCCTGACGTCCTCACGCCGCGTCCCAGCACAGACACACCGCTTGCTTTCCAGCCCTCTCTCTGGCAGCCGCAGTGAACCCGGAAACCATCCATTGGGACAGTGAACCAGTATTTCTCCATGCAGCACAGCGCAGCAAGCGTCTACTGCTCCAGGGAACATCTACACGTAGCAGGGACTGACTTTCGGTTGGACTTCCATACATGCCTACATACAGGAACTAATAAGTGAGTGCTTTGATACTCTTCTATTATTAAAGTGAACAGTTTTTTACTAAGTGGCGCCTGCTCTCTGTTTGTTTTTCTCTTGTTACATGTACTGGAGTCCAGCTTCGCCTCCCTCTGCAAGGCTGCCCAGCTAAAAAGACTGCTATCTCACATAGAGCTACCACAGCTCAAAGGACTTTATGGAAAGGGTTTTTTGATCTTATATTTCAGCATGCGCCATTATTGTATATTTTCATAAAAAGATTAAAGCTCACTGTGAATTTTTGGGTCAAAACAATGCATACTAATGCATTGAATCATAGCTGTAAAGGCACCATGTCAAAACAATAAAATGCCATCAATGCAAACCCAATGAAAAAAAATCACAATAGTTTGCAGAGGGACATTACTAGACCACATGTCGACCCACTGAACGGGAAGTACAGAGACAGAAAAAAACAAACCGCAGACATTGGTAAGGGAAATATAAGAGAGTTACCATATTTCAAAGAAATGGATGGGTGCAGTCTATTCCATAAAAGGACGTGGAGTGTCCTATCAACTGGATCCAGTGGATGGATAAGAGCAATGGGGCATGCAAGCTCCTTTTTATTATGACAGCTAGCGGGAAGCAAAGCTGCGACTGCAGTGTACTTCTGCCACGCTTGTCTGGCGTACATTCCAAGCTGGTCTCCCTTGGTGAGTGGCGTGCGGCACAGCCACACCCTTAGGGGGTGGGGCGGCGTCCCACGTCATACACCCGCCGACGCACATGTGGCAGTGGACCAGACCCCCAGGTTGCCAAGCAACCTGAACGAGAGGAATTGCCAGCCAAACAGAAAAAGCCCAAGTTGGGAAAAAAAGATTGCTACTGAGTGCCGTAGCACACAAGTGGCCCATGCGTACCAGGTGGAAAATCACTGGGGGAATGAGAGCAAAAAGGATGGTAAAAATAGAGAACAAGGACCACATTGGACAGACGTGCTGTTGCTACAGAGATGTAACCAAAAAAGTACATTTAATATATATTATATATTATATATATATATATATATATATATATATATATATATATATATATATATATATATATATAATGTAGTAGCGCAGTGCATAACAAAAGCATGGCCATGAGTACATTTAGTGATGATGCAAACAGTTTTGCTAACAAGTTATATTATAATATTGGCAATAAAATGCAAAACTTGCTCTTTATTGCACAAGACCTATTGGCAAGCATCAACTAAATAAACATTTAGGGATTATTAGTAAAATAAAAAGAAGTGCAAAAAAAAAGGGGGGGGGAGTAAATAAAACACTAGCAGCAGTATACATACAAGGCAGAGAAAAAGGCAGGAAAAAAAACATCTCATCAGTCATTTCTTCCAACCGCCCTCCAAAAAAGGCTTGAAATTGGTAGCTTCATTCATAACTGGGGGAGATGTGGCCCGTAATTGATAAATCCAACGTAGTTCACATTGGAACAAAAAAATTCTCCAATTCCCTCCCCAAAGGGGGGGGGGGTGGATTCTATCTAGAATGGGGAATCTGCCATTGTGTACAAGTGTAACATGGCGACCCCACGGTAGATCAGGGTTTTTCAACTTCATACTACGAATTAGAAAAAACGCAAAATGCTGTTGCCGGCTGTGGGTTTCCAAAAGAGATTACTTGTGTCCAGCCCGAGACCTTTGAAATCAAAATTTGATTGCCGCATATCAGTGTAGCCTATCGGTGCTCATCAGTGCCCATCAGAGCCCGTCAGTGAAGGAGAAAACAAAATTTTATAATAAACAAATTTGTCTTTTTTCGTTTAGCAAAAAAAAAACCCCCAGAGGTGAAATCTCTATTTGTGGGAAGAAAATTATAAAAATTTTGTTTGGGTACAGTGTTGTATGACCGCGCAATTGTCATTCAAAGTGCAACAGCACTGAAAGCTGAAATTGTCCTGGGCAGGAAGGGGGGAAAGTGCCTGGTATTGAAGTGGTTAAAGAGGAACAGCAGGCTGCTCATATAATATGTAATAAACATCTTTGCCATTCTGAAGCTTCCCTCCAACCACTTTGCATATTTTATATATACTGTGATTCTGTACTTGGTAAATATGCTGCAGAAATCTCCACTGAGTCTGGCTGCAGCCATTTTAACTGTGGGCAGCTGAAGCTGCTGCCTATTCACTTCCTGGATTTACACAGACACACAGAGGCGCACACCTTCAACCCTGCAGCTCCCATTGGCTCTTATGAGTCATCCCCCCTCCCTTCCTGGCAAACTCTCACAAGAGAGCTGTGCATGATGTCATAAGCCTAGGCTTTTTACCAGACAGACAGGAAATGGGCTGCATATGGTATTTACCGGCAGGAAAAAATAAATGTTTTACTATTCAAAATTAAAACAAAAAGGGCAGAAGATTTAATAGATGGAAAGTTAAAAAAAAATTGCTGAAGGTCCGCTTTAATGAAAGCACAAAGAACCTTTTTATTTATTTGTGTGAACTATTAGTTCCACAAATTTACTGTGTAATGGAAATAAACAAAGATAGCAATGGACAATGGGGGAAAAAAGGGGAGACATGTAGGAAAAGGAAGTTTGTTGTTCAAAGGGTTACCAGGAGAAAATAAAGAAAATAGAAAACTTGATACAGCCACTATTTCTAAGGACTAGTAATCTGCAATAATCGTTTTTTCTTTCTCGTACATCACGGGACACAGAGCGGCATAGTCATTACTATGTGGGTTATATAGTTTACCTTCAGGTGCTGGCACTGGCAACTTCCAAACCGGAAGTACCCTCCCCTATATAAGCCCCTCCCATCCGGGAGCACCTCAGTTTTTTGCCAGTGTCTAAGGTGTTGGCCAATAAGTAACATGTGTTTTTCACTGAGCTTGCGTACAGGTTCTTTTGGGCCTCAGTAAGCTATTCCGGATCCAACCAAAAAAGCTTCATAGCTAAACGGTCGGTACCCGGGCCTTGCAGAGAAGAGCAAGGTTTTGCCTGTAATGCTTCTCTTAGGAGAGCTGGACCCTGGGATCCAGAGCTCTGGTCATACCCACGACTAAGATGATTTCTGTGCAGGGTGCTATACAGGTCCAGGGGAGTGGAATCCTTGGGAACCCGGTCCCTGAAGGTTTAATTACAATGCCTGCCGTGAGAGGTGAAGTTTGGGCTTCTGTGGACCAAACAGAGTCCTGCGGCGGGGAAAAGGTAAGTGGGGGCCCCCCAGGAACTTGGTTCTATTAGGGGACCCCAAGCCTAATATGTCTTTCTGCCGGTTACCTAACGGTATTCCCGCTAAATATCTGTGCATGCCTGTAACTACTAAAAAATTTAATAATTTTAATAGTGGTCAAGAAAAAAAAAAAAAAAATAGACAGACCGCGGTACCTGTGTTAATCCACTAGAGGCCGCTGTGGAACGTTTCTTGTCATGTGGACTTTTTCTTTTCATCAGAGTCAAGTCCAGGCAGATGGTGAGTTCTCTTGTGGGAAACTGCTTCCTCTGCCATGTTGCAATGCTCGTCCATCCCCCGGCCTGCGGCAAAAGGGCCCTGTCTCCTGTCCCTAGTTTCCTTTTTCAAAAAAGAGCGCCAAAGGCGCGCGTGCATGCGCCTCTATATATAGAGGTGAGCTGGAAAAGGGGGCGGAGCTTGGGGGATGACGCTCTGTGCGCGCCGCAGCGCTTCTGCGCATGTGCGGGCGTCCCAGCATGTTAAGACACAATTATGTGTTGTGAGCTGGCTATGGAGTGCAGAGACAGAGCTGGCAACATTTAAAAAAGGCATACAGCAAGCGGTTGATGCAGGCATCCCCATAGAAAGGCACATTAGTAGACACCAACTGTTTTTATAGCAGCAATTGTGCTAGACTATTGTCAGTAAGTGGTGTATTTCGGCTGGAATACCTCAGCTTTGGGCTTAGGAATATGCCGTCTAAAAACTCCATGACTAAAAATCCCAGGAAGCATAGGGGGTCTCCATCGGGCTCTGAGGATCTTGGGCATGCTTCGGCTGCACCAATCTCCCCTGAAAAATCAGAGGTTAGTGACCGTAGAGCACCCTCAGGAGTACCTGGTACTGTGGCTGTCCTCAGTTCACCTGCTCCTGTGTATGTAACAGAGGAGGTTTTTTCCTCAGCTCTGGGAGGGCTGGAAGAGAGATTGTCAACATTGATCGCTGCTTCCCTGTCAGAGGGAAAGCGCGCCCGATCTCCGTCTCCTCCCTCAGAGTACCTGTTAGCAGAGCAACAGTCCCATACAGGGATCGACCTACCTGAAGGGGATCAGGATGAGGTTGATTCTGTTGTAGAGGAATCAACAGTGGAAGAGCCATTCTCAGCATCACATGCTGAAAGATTATGGGTTCAGTCCTTGACTAACATGGTCCGATCAGCATTTAAAATGCCCCTTGCGGAGCCATCATCCACTTCTGTCTCCTCGTTGTCACTAAAAGCTCCCCAGACTGTTTGTTCCTTTCCAATCCATCCTTTACTGGAAGGGCTCATTTACCAGGATTGGGAACAGCCTGATAAAATATTTACTCCTCCCAAGAGATTTCAGGTGGTCTATCCCATGGAGGATAAGTTCATCAAAAAATGGAGGGTCCCTACAGTGGACGCAGCCATCTCTTGTGTGAATAAATCACTGACATGTCCAGTGGATAATGTCCAAATGTTCAAGGACCCAATAGATAAAAAATTGGAGTCCTTATTAAAATCTGCTTTTGCTACAGCAGGCTTGGTGACACAACCAGCAGTGGCAGCTATTGGGGTCTGCCAAGCAGTGAAGGATCAGTTGAAACAGGTCTTAAGGGACTTGCCAGATCAGCAGGCCCTTGTCCTAGCTGATCTACCTAGGGCCTTATGCTTTGCGGTTGACGCTATAAAGGATTCAATCCATCAGGCCTCCCGCCTTACGCTGTCTGTAGTACATATGCGCAGGCTTCTATGGCTCAAAAACTGGTCTGCTGAAGCTCCCTGTAAAAAATTGCTGGTCAGCTTCCCATTTCATGGTGAACGCTAATTCGGGGAAGACCTGGACAGATATATCCAGAAAATTTCCAGCGGTAAAAGTACACTCTTGCCGGTTAAAAACAGAGTTAGAGGTCCCTCTTTTAAGAGGCCTGCTTCTCCAGTCCCTAGGACATCGGCTGTGAAACAGTTCCGACGGCCTCCTCGGTCAAATCCCGGGGGTAAAAATCAGGGACAATCGCAGGGTAACAAGAAGCCCTGGGTCAGGAGAGGTACAAAACCTCCCCCAAAGTCAAATGCATGAAGGGTTGCCCCCACTCAATCGGGTGGGGGGAAGACTTCAGTTGTTCGCAGAGACCTGGCGGGACACGATCAGAGACGGGTGGGTGCTCTCCGCAGTAAGTCTGGGATACAAATTGGAGTTAAAAGACTCCCCTCCTTCCCATTTTATAAGGTCGAACGTGCCAAGGGATCCCCGGAAGAGAGGATCCCTCCTGTTGGCACTAGAACAACTATTGCTCCAAGCAGTAATTATGGAGGTCCCCCTAGAAGAATGGGGGTTCGGGTTTTACTCAAACCTCTTTACAGTCCTGAAGCCAAACGGGGACGTGAGGCCCATATTTAATCTAAAAGGGCTAAACAAATTCCTGCATATCAGGACTTTCCGGATGGAGTCGATCCGATCGGTGGCCACTGCCCTACAAGGGGAGGAATGGTTAGCCTCGATCGACATCAAAGATGCTTATTTGCACATTCCCATCTTTCCAGTCCACCAAAAATGTCTACGCTTTGCAGTAGAAGGGCGCCATTTTCAGTTCAGAGCCTTACCCTTCGGTCTGGCCACAGCACCACGCGTGTTCACAAAAATTCTGGCCCCATTATTGGCCAATTTAAGAACACGAGGTGTAACGATAATGGCATATCTAGACGACTTGTTGCTGATAGAAAAAACTAGAAGTGGTTGTTCACGAGACAATCGAGTATCTGGAATCTCACGGTTGGATTATCAACTGAGACAAGTCAGCCCTAAAACCAGTCAAAAGTCTGGAATACTTGGGGCTAAGGCTGGATTCAGACCAGAGAAAAATTTTCTTGCCTCAAGAAAAGGTGTCGTCTTTGAGAGATTTGATCCACCTAGTGGGTACAAAAAGACAGCCATCCATACGCCTGTGCATGAGGCTGCTGGGAAAAATGGTGGCATCATTCGAAGCAGTACCCTACGGTCAATTCCATTCAAGGAATTTGCAAAGGGCTATACTGTCAGCCTGGAACAAAAAAGTTCAGGCCCTAGACTTACCAATGTCCTTGTCCCCTTCCGTTCGCAAGAGCCTCCGTTGGTGGTTGGTTCCCCAGAATCTGGAAAAAGGGAAATCCTTCAGTCCGATTTCTTGGAAGGTGGTCACTACAGATGCCAGCCTTATAGGCTGGGGAGCAGTACTGGAGCAATGGTCTCTCCAGGGCAGATGGTCGGATGCAGAAAAGGCCCTGCCCATCAATCTCTTAGAGATACGAGCAGCCCGGTATGCCCTAGTAGCATGGACATCCAAACTCCAAGGGTCCCCTGTCAGAATTCAATCGGACAATGCCACGGCAGTGGCATATATCAATCATCAGGGTGGCACCAGGAGTCGTGCAGCCCAGAGGGAAGTAAATTGCATCCTGAAATGGGCAGAAAGATATGTCCCAGCCATATCCGCGGTATTCATTCCAGGAGTGGAGAATTGGAAGGCGGACTTTCTAAGTCGCCAACAATTATGCCCAGGGGAATGGTCCCTTCACCCCGAGGTTTTCCGGACAATATGTCAGCGGTGGAGAACACCGGATGTATATCTGCTAGCATCCAGATTCAACGCAAAAGTGGACAGGTTTGTCTCTTGGACAAGGGATCCCCTAGCTTGCGGCTCGGATGCCCTAGTGTTCGCTTGGGATCAGTGCAAGGTGATATATGCATTCCCACCGCCACAATTGTTACCTCGATTACTCCGCAGAATCAGGGTAGAAAAGAAACCAGTGATTCTGGTGGCTCCAGCGTGGCCCCGAAGAGCATGGTACGCGGAGATTGTAAAAATGTCTGTGGGGAGTCCTTGGACCCTCCCACATCGTCCGGACCTGCTTTCGCAAGGACCGATATACCACCCTTCCTTACCAGCCCTAGGTTTGACGGCCTGGCTATTGAAGCCCACATTCTAAAAAAGAGAGGTCTCTCTAATTCTGTGGTAGCTACCATGATCAATGCCAGGAAGCCGGTATCCAGGCAGATCTACTATAGAATCTGGAAGGCGTACATCGCCTGGTGTGAGGCCAAGAAATGGCATCCACGTAAGTACGTAATAGGTAGGATTCTGGACTTCCTACAGTGGGCTGTAGATAGGAAGCTTGCCTTGAGTACTATCAAGGGTCAGATTTCGGCCTTGTCAATATTTTTTCAGAGGCCCTTGGCCTCGCATTCACTAGTCAAAGCCTTTATACAAGGAGTGATGCGTATTAGCCCTCCGGTTAATATTCCCATATGTCCATGGGACTTAAACCTGGTTCTGTCGGTTCTACAGAAACAACCATTTGAACCATTACAGCATATTTCCCTGGTTCTTCTCACCAGGAAAATAGGATTTTTATAACAGCTTACCTGTAAAATCCTTTTCTTGGAGTACATCACGGGACACAGAGCGGCATAGTCATTACTATGTGGGTTATATAGATACCTTCAGGTGCTGGCACTGGCAACTTCCAAAACCAGGAGTACCCTCCCCTATATAAGCCCCTCCCATCCGGGAGTACCTCAGTTTTGTAGCAAAGCAATAAGTGTCCCCAAAAGAGGGGTGGGAGCTCTGTGTCCCGTGATGTACTCCAAGAAAAGGATTTTACAGGTAAGCTGTTATAAAAATCCTATTTTCTTTCTCGTACATCACGGGACACAGAGCGGCATAGTCATTACTATGTGGGATGTCCTAAAGCAATGCCCAATGAGGGGGGGGGATACACCATACATAAGCTGAGCGCTATCGGACATGAGGATCTTTTGTGGCCTGCAACACACTGCGCCCAAAGGCGACATCCTCCTGACTTCTAACGTCCACCTGGTAGAACCTAGTAAGCGTGTGTACTGAAGACCATGTTGCGGCCTTACAGATTTGAGCCAGGGAGGCCTGGTGATGCACTGCCCATGAAGTTCCAACTGCTCTCGTGGAGTGCGCCCTAACTTTGAACGGAGGCGGTCTCCTTCTCAAGCCATAGGCTTGCATTATGACCTGTCGAATCCACTTGGCTAAAGTAGATTTTGACGCTGCCTGACCCTTTCTGGGGTCTTCCGGCAGAATAAACAAAGTATCCGTTCTGCGAATCTGAGCAGTGGCTTTTAGATAAGCTTTAACTGCTCTTACTACATCCAAAGAATGTAGTAATTTTTCCTCTACTGAACTAGGTTTGGGGAAAAAAGAAGGAAGAACCACATCTTGGTTCAAATGAAACCTCGATACCACCTTAGGAAGAAAGGCTGGATGAGGACGTAACACTACTCTGTCCTTATGGATAACCAGATATGGCTCCCTACAGGACATAGCGGCTAATTCCGACACTCTTTTAGCCGAACAAATGGCTACTAGAAAAATCAATTTCCTGGTGAGAAGAACCAAGGAAATATGCTGTAATGGTTCAAATGGTTGTTTCTGTAGAACCGACAGAACCAGGTTTAAGTCCCATGGACATATGGGAATATTAACCGGAGGGCTAATACGCATCACTCCTTGTATAAAGGCTTTGACTAGTGAATGCGAAGCCAAGGGCCTCTGAAAAAATATTGACAAGGCCGAAATCTGACCCTTGATAGTACTCAAGGCAAGCTTCCTATCTACAGCCCACTGTAGGAAGTCCAGAATCCTACCTATTACGTACTTTCGTGGATGCCATTTCTTGGCCTCACACCAGGCGATGTACGCCTTCCAGATTCTATAGTAGATCTGCCTGGATACCGGCTTCCTGGCATTGATCATGGTAGATACCACAGGATTAGAGAGACCTCTCTTTTTTAGAATGTGGGCTTCAATAGCCAGGCCGTCAAACCTAGGGCTGGTAAGGAAGGGTGGTATATCGGTCCTTGCGAAAGCAGGTCCGGACGATGTGGGAGGGTCCAAGGACTCCCCACAGACATTTTTACAATCTCCGCGTACCACGCTCTTCGGGGCCACGCTGGAGCCACCAGAATCACTGGTTTCTTTTCTACCCTGATTCTGCGGAGTAATCGAGGTAACAATTGTGGCGGTGGGAATGCATATATCAGCTTGAACTGATCCCAAGGGAACACTAGGGCATCCGAGCCGCAAGCTAGGGGATCCCTTGTCCAAGAGACAAACCTGTCCACCTTTGCGTTGAATCTGGATGCTAGCAGATCTACATCCGGTGTTCCCCACCGCTGACATTTTGTCCGAAAAAACCTCGGGGTGAAGGGACCATTCCCCTGGGCATAATTGTTGGCGACTTAGAAAGTCCGCCTTCCAATTCTCCACTCCTGGAATGAATACCGCGGATATGGCTGGGACATATCTTTCTGCCCATTTCAGGATGCAATTTACTTCCCTCTGGGCTGCACGACTCCTGGTGCCACCCTGATGATTGATATATGCCACTGCCGTGGCATTGTCTGATTGAATTCTGACAGGGGACCCTTGGAGTTTGGATGTCCATGCTACTAGGGCATACCAGGCTGCTCGTATCTCTAAGAGATTGATGGGCAGGGCCTTTTCCCCATCCGACCATCTGCCCTGGAGAGACCATTGCTCCAGTACTGCTCCCCAGCCTATAAGGCTGGCATCTGTAGTGACCACCTTCCAAGAAATCGGACTGAAGGATTTCCCTTTTTCCAGATTCTGGGGAACCAACCACCAACGGAGGCTCTTGCGAACGGAAGGGGACAAGGACATTGGTAAGTCTAGGGCTTGAACTTTCTTGTTCCAGGCTGACAGTATGGCCCTTTGCAAATTCCTTGAATGGAATTGACCGTAGGGTACTGCTTCGAATGATGCCACCATTTTTCCCAGCAGCCTCATGCACAGGCGTATGGACGGCTGTCTTTTTGTACCCACTAAGTGGATCAAATCTCTCAAAGACAACACCTTTTTTCGAGGCAAGAATATTTTCCTCTGGCCTGAATCTAGCCTTAGCCCCAAGTATTCCAGACTTTTGACTGTTTTTTTTTTTTTTAATCAAATATTTTTTTATTTCTTTATCACAACATTTATACATACATCCATTTCAATCCTGTGTTACAATACAAATATGCCTTGACTTATGTTATACATTCTCCAACTCATTCCCGTTTCCCAACCCCCCCCCCCCCCCTCATCCACCGTGCCCCCCTGTCAATCCATTTATTCCATATATTATTAAATTTCTTTTTGTTACCTCTTTTAGTGTATATAAATTGTTCTTTTCTTATTGTGTCATTTATTACCTCCTCCCATTCTGTTACTGTAGGTGGGTTTACCGCTTGCCATTTCTGTGCAATAAGTTTCCTTCCCTGAAACAGGCATCTCCTAATCGCTATAACGCTCGCCCTTTGAGGGTACCCTCTCTTCCACCAAGCCCAGCACACATAGCCTCGCCTCCGGCTGTAATAATGTTCCAAATGTTCTATTGATCTTTTCGACTATTTGCTTCCAATATTGGTACAGCTTGGGGCATCTCCAGACCATGTGTATTAGGTCTCCTTTATCCTGTCCACATCTCTGGCATCCTGGGTCTGGTCTCCTGCCAAATTGGAACATTCTTTGGGGCGTGTAGTATGTCCTATGTATCAGATATAACTGAGACATATACTGGGAGGGGGACATTGACAGTTCGGGGCCTATACCCAGTATTTGTTCCCATTGATCTTGTGAAATTGTGCCCACATCCTTCTCCCATTTCTCCCTAATTTTATTAGCCATGATCTCGCTTCGATCTGCCCTTTCTAGGGAGTCATAAATGGTTGAGATTACTCCTAGTGTCCTCAGTGTTTACCAAGTTTCGGAAGATGGCCATACCATTCCACTCCGGCATCCCATCCCCAAATTGTGCACCCAGCGCATGTCTGATTTGTAAATATCTATAAAAAGATCTATTTGGAACCGAGAACTCCTCTCTTATTTCTTGAAATGTTTTTATTCTACCAACAGCAAATAGTTGTTCCAGTAGATGTATCCCTAATCTGTCCCACTCATCAACCTTTCCCATGATTTTAAGTTCTTGTAGGTTGCTATTATCCCAGATAGGGGAGAATTCAGAGAAACCTGTATATCCTAGAATCTTCTTCCCCTCTTTCCAACATTTTACCATTAATTGGACTGTGGGGCATTTAGAATGCAATGAATCTGCCTCCACTGCCTCAACTTCCGTGTCATGACTTGTGTCATTCATGACTACCCTGGGTCCTCTCTGATTACTATTCCTCATGTGCTGCAGCTGGGCCGCTAAGAAATAAAATCTGGGGTTCGGGAGAGCGAGACCCCCCTTCTCCCTTGGATATTGCAAGGCTCGGAGCGAGATTCTCGCTATTCCCCCCTTCCAGATCAATTCCCTGAAAACCCCTTCTATCTTCCTGAACCACCGTTTTGGGATCCATACTGGGGAATTATGTAGAATATATAGGATTTGCGGCATCCACACCATTTTTATCAGATTGCTCCTTCCTACTACAGATAGGGGAAGCCGATTCCAGAACCTGCATTTTTGTTTCATCTTTGTCAGTAATGGCACTAGATTTCCCCCTATATAGTGCCCAGGATCCTTTGTCATATTTATTCCTAGGTATCTTATCTGGGGTACTACCTTCACTTGGTCTATCTGCCCTCTCAAGGGCTCTAGCGGCAGGAGGGCGGATTTCTCCCAGTTTATTGTTAGACCGGAAAATCTCCCAAATTCCCCTATAATATTCATTGCTCTCGCCAGTGAGGCCTGTGTATCCCCCAGAAAGAGTAGGATGTCGTCCGCATATAATGCGACTTTCTCCTCTCCTAGCTTTCTTTTGAATCCTTTTATCCCCGGAGATGCCCTTATTGCAGTGGCTAGTGGTTCCATGGCCAGGGCGAAAAGCAGGGGCGACAACGGGCATCCCTGTCTTGTCCCCCTGGCCAGTCTAAACCAGTCTGAGCACTCACCATTGACCCTTACCTTTGCCCTGGGATTCCCATATAGTAACCTAACCCATTGAGTAAACTTAGGGCCGAATCTGTACTCTTCTAACACCTTCCACAGATATTGCCACTCAAGGCTATCGAATGCCTTTGTGGCATCCAGGGACAAGATTGCTCTTGCCTCTCTTTCTACTACTGGCAGCTGGATATTTAGGAATGTTCTTCTGATGTTAGAGCTAGTGGACCTTCCTGGTATGAATCCTGTTTGATCAGGATGTACCAGTTTTGTAACTATCCTATTTAACCTTGTTGCCAGTATTTTAGCCAGGATTTTGGTGTCAGCGCACAGGAGTGATATCGGTCTATAGGAATTTGCCTCTAATTGATCTTTCCCTTCCTTTAATAGTGTTATTATAGTTGCCTCTTCCATGGACCCAGGCATTTTCCCTGCCTCAGCCGCCCAGTTAAATACCTCTAGCAATTTTGGAAGCAGCACCTTACTGTAGGTTTTATATATTTCTATTGGGAGACCGTCAGGACCCGGTGACTTTTGACCCGCCATTTCTTTAGTTGCCAATTGTATCTCTCCCAGTGTCAGTGGTGCCTCCAGCTCTTCCCTATCTTGCTCTGTCAGCCGATGTATTTTCAGGCCTGCAAAGAAAGTGACCATTTCCCCTTCACTGTTGTTATGCCAATTACTGCTATACAAATTCTGGTAATACCTTTTGAACACCTGCATTATTTCTGGTGTGTCTCTCTTAATCTCCCCGTTCTCATCATGAATCGCCGGTATAATGGTAGGGTAATTGTCAGCCCTCGCGGCCAGGGCGAGAATTCTCCCCACTCTCTCACCCTCACCAAACAAGTTCTGTTTCTGAAATAGTTTTTTATTTTCCGCCTTTCTTCTTATTATTTTTTTGTATTCCTCCTGTGCTTCTAGCCATTTCTTATGTTCCTCCTGGCTTGGGTTATTTATATAACGGATCTCTAAGCTCTTTACCTTTTCACTCGCCGCAAGTTCTATGGCACGCGTTTGTTTTTTAATAAGCGATATTTTTTGGATCAGGATTCCCCGCAGGAATGCTTTCAGAGTATCCCAAATTATTCCCATCGAGGCAGAGCCGGTATTTACTTCTATAAATTCTTTCAGACTGCCATTTATTCCCTCCGGCTCTTTGATAACCTCTAACCAGAATGGATTTAGCTTCCAGTCCCTTTTATTATATCCTCTATTCGTCTTTATTTCAAAAGTCATTGAGGAGTGGTCCGATATGCTTCTGGGTTCATATACCACCTCTCCCAACACCCCCATTGCCTCTTCATTGCAGAGTACGAGGTCTATCCTGGACAGAGTCGAATGTGTCCTTGAGTGGCAGGAGAATTGTTTTTCCATTGGGTGCCTCCTCCTCCACACATCTACCAGGCCCATCTCCCCACAAAATTGGGAGAGGGGGCTATCAGCCCGTGCAGAGGGGGCACCCACCGGGAATTTATCTGTTTTTATTCATGGTCATGTTGAAATCCCCCGCCACTATTACCGGTACTCCCGGTCTGTCCATGATAAACTCCATCAAGTCCCACAGTGTTTCTATCCCGAACGGAGGGGGGATATATATACCTGCCACCACATATTCCCTTGTTTCTATCCGGCAGTGAAGAAACACATAGCGTCCCTCAGTGTCAATCTTACAGTGGCTGCAGGAAAACACCAACCCTGAGTCTATCAACACACTCACCCCCCTCGAATAGGAGGTGTGTGTGGAGTGGAATTGTATCTGATATTTCCTGTGTTTTAGCAAATTGACGGTTCCCTTATCCAGGTGTGTTTCCTGCAGACACAGTATTTTGATATTATTATTATTGGCGTCTGCGAAAATTACCTGTCTCTTTATTGGGTCTTTTACCCCTCGGACATTCCATGAGCGTACCTTTAATGCCTATTCCCTGATTAGGAAAACTCTTCTCGCTATTATACTTCGGCATCCTCCCCTACTATTTCTTCCCTTTTTAGAATACCTCCCACCTTACCCACCTTAACCATATATGCCATGATAATGTCAGGTTACAAAAACTTATTTTTTGTGGATCTACTCTTTCTAGTGCTCTATACAACCATACATTCCTTCTTACTTCCCCCCCTTCCTCCCTCCTCCCCTTCCCCACCCCCTACCCTCGTAAACCAAAGATATATTTTAGTGTGTTCATTCATCATTATGCGCCTTTCACAACAACTCCCTACCCTCCCTGCCCCTCCCCCCCTCCAACCCCCCCTCCCCCGCCCTGTTTGGGGCCCTTGTGAAGGGCCTCTACAGTGACCAGATTCCCCTTTTGCTGTGTGACCTTTCCCCCTCCCCCCTCTTGGCACTTCCCTTGGTGTTCCTCGTGTATTCCTTTCTCTAGTGTTTCTCTTCCGTTTTACTTGACATCTAGTGTTTTTTCTCCACCTCTGTGCCACTTTCCACAAAAACCCAACCATTTCCAACAGCCCCTTCCTCCCTCCCGCTCCCCCCCCCCCCCCCGCTCCTATATCAAAACCTCGACAAAAAAGAGAGATAAGAAAAACAAAAACAGAAAAAAACCCAGGCAAAAGGGTAATGGAGAAAACAACCAAAAAAAATAAAAATAAAAAGGGGGTAGAGATATGGGGTAAGAGTCTGAGTTCTGTACAATAAGTTAGCGACCAAATCTATGACTGTTTCCAATTTCCTAGGTTTCCCCTTATTTAGTGTTCATCCAGGACGTCAGTTCCGCAGGTGTGTTAAAGAATATATTTTCCCCATTTATAGTTATTCGCAGACGTGCCGGGTAAAACATTGCGTATTTAATCCCCTTTTCTTGTAGTCTTTGTTTCCCTTCAAAAAATTTAGCTCTTTGCCTCTGCAACTCTGGGGAAAAGTCTGGGTAAAATGAAATTTTGGTGCCATTAACCAGGACCTCTTTCATCTCTCTGGCTTTTTGGAGGATTGTAACTTTATCTGGAAAATGCAGAAGTTTAATGAGCATAGGTCTGGGGCGCCCTCCCTCAGCTGGAGCTCTGAAAGGTACTCTGTGGGCCCGTTCAATAGAAAAGTGCTTTGATAGACAGTCCTGTCCAAATACCCCCACAAGCCAGTTTTCCATGAATTCAGTGGGGCGGTTACCCTCGCACTTTTCGGGAGACCCAGTACCCTAATATTTTTCCTTAACCTATTTTCCATGTCGTCGATTTTGTTAACGCACAAGTTTAACTGTTCTTTCATTGTTTTCATGTCCATTATCATAGGGTTAACATCGTCTTCCACCTGGCTGAGTCTTTCCTCCAAAGCAGAGGTACGCTCCCCCAACCCCCTGTACTTCATGTTTTAATGTTGACATTTCGTCCTTTATCCCTTTCAACTGATCAAATATTTCCGTTAGGGAGGACTTGCAGTTGTTTATAGCAAATAAAATCTCTCTCATAGAGGGCTCGTCCTCCATCCCTGCTCCCGTATTTAAATCTGTCACTTTTTCCTGTGCCTTTGCTTTGATCCCACGCTCACACCGTTGCCTTTCCAGCCATTTCTATGTTTGGACCCAAACTTCTCCGTTGGGCACTTACTTGTTGTCCCCTTGGTGGTGTGTGGCCTGTTGTGCTTCCCGGAATGTGTGCGTATTTTTCCAGTTTAGCTGCCACTGCTGCCTGTCCAGTTCTTGTTCCCCGTACCGACTGGGGCTGTGGCTGGGAATGGGACCGGGGGCTGGATTGAGGTTGGGGCAACTGGGGATGGGACTGTGACTGTAGCTGTGCGTTTCTGGTCATCACTGACAGTGTACCTGGCATTTTCCTTTTCTTCCTCCTCCTCCTCCTCCTCCCTTGTAAATGTACCTTTATATGCCTTTGTAATTATTCTATGTACCGTTCTGTAAAAATAAATGTCCTTTCGCCTATGGTGTTCCAGCTTCCCAGTGTTCCAGCTTCCCCTGCTACGATCCTTCGCAGTTCCACAGTTTAACCCCCAACCAACTCCAGCTACTAATTGAAACAGAGGGGAAAAAAAATAAAATTTTCTCCTCACATCCACTTGCCCCAGCCTCTTCCTTTCAAATTTATGGCAGGTTCAGACACAGCGGGTTACCCTTGACATCAGCTAATTTAAACACTGTATATATGTATCTTTTTTTTTTTCTCTGCTCACCTCCAGCCCAGCCTCCGTCTTCAGGGTCTTCAGGGTGTAATGGAGGGGGAAACAGACACAGAAAGACACAGAAAGCACCCACAGCGTCTCTCCTCTTGGAAGTGGCCAGTTCTAGTGCACACGAAGTAGGACCGTACCTCATGTAGCTCAGACAAACAGCTGACAGCTGACAGGCAAGCGGGCATCACAGTTTCACCAGGTCCGTGATAGGTGGCTCAGACTCACTCCTCCAGCAGTCGGCGCTTGTTCCTTCCCGTGAAACAGATCAGCCAGCCTGGTCAGCTGAGAGCGAGATACCTTGTCTGTGCTCGGTAACCCAGCGGCGTCCCAGCGCTACTTGCGGCTTGCGGTCTTTCTTCCTTCCCTGGTGCCGGTTTCCTCTCTCCCTTCTCTGCCGCTAGTTAATTATTCATTGCGGCATGTAATGTGGAGCGAGAGCGAGCGGACTGCTCTCCTCTCACAGCTGCATCCGGTCACACCCCTTCCTCCGAGCTGGTTTTAGGGCTGACTTGTCTCGGTTGATAATCCAACCGTGAAATTCCAGATACTTGATTGTCTTGTGAACGACCACTTCTAGTTTTTTCACTGAGTGGTCTATCAGCAACAAGTCGTCTAGATATGCCATTATCGTTACACCTTGCATTCTTAGATTGGCCAATAATGGGGCCAGAATTTTTGTGAACACTCGTGGTGCTGTGGCCAGACCGAAGGGTAAGGCTCTGAACTGAAAATGGCGCCCTTCTACTGCAAAGCGTAGAATTTTTTGGTGGACTGGAAAGATGGGAATGTGCAAATAAGCATCTTTGATGTCGATCGAGGCTAACCATTCCTCCCCTTGTAGGGCAGTGGCCACCGATCGGATCGACTCCATCCGGAAAGTCCTGATATGCAGGAATTTGTTTAGCCCTTTTAGATTTAATATGGGCCTCACGTCCCCGTTTGGCTTCGGGACTGTAAAGAGGTTTGAGTAAAACCCGAACCCCCATTCTTCCAGGGGAACCTCCATAATTACTCCTTGGAGCAATAGTTGTTCTAGTGCCAACAGGAGGGACTCTCTCTTCCGGGGATCCCTTGGCACATTTGACCTCATAAAATGGGAAGGAGGAGAGTCTTTTAACTCCAATCTGTATCCCAGACTTACTGCGGAGAGCACCCATCTGTCTCTGATCGTGTCCCGCCAGGTCTCTGCGAACAACTGAAGTCTTCCCCCCACCCGATTGAGTGGGGGCAACCCTTCATGCATTTGACTTTGGGGGAGGTTTTGTACCTCTCCTGACCCAGGGTTTTTTATTACCCTGCGATTGTCCCTGATTTTTACCCCCGGGATTTGACCGAGGAGGCCGTCGGAACTGTTTCACAGCTGATGCCCCAGGGACTGGAGAAGCAGGCCTCTTAAAAGAGGGACCTCTAACTCTGTTTTTAAACCGGCAAGAGTGTACTTTTACCGTTGGAAATTTTCTGGATATATTTGTCCAGGTCTTCCCCGAATAAGCGTTCACCATGAAATGGGAAGCTAACCAGCAATTTTTTACAGGGAGCTTCAGCAGACCAGTTTTTGAGCCATAGAAGCCTGCGCATATGTACTACAGACAGCATAAGGCGGGAGGCCTGATGGATTGAATCCTTTATGGCGTCAACCGCAAAGCATAAGGCTCTAGGTAGATCAGCTAGGGCAAGGGCCTGCTGATCTGGCAAGTCCCTTAAGACCTGTTTCAACTGATCCTTCACTGCTTGGCAGACCCCAATAGCTGCCACTGCTGGTTGTGTCACCAAGCCTGCTGTAGAAAAAGCAGATTTTAATAAGGACTCCAATTTTTTATCTATTGGGTCCTTGAACATTTGGACATTATCCACTGGACATGTCAGTGATTTATTCACACAAGAGATGGCTGCGTCCACTGTAGGGACCCTCCATTTTTTGATGAACTTATCCTCCATGGGATAGACCACCGGAAATCTCTTGGGGGGAGTAAATATTTTATCAGGATGTTCCCAATCCTGGTACATGAGCCCTTCCAATAAAGGGTGAAGTGGAAAGGAACAGACAGTCTGGGGAGCTTTTAGCGACCCCAGCGAGGAGACAGTAGTGGTTGATGGTTCCGCAAGGTGCATTTTAAATGCTGATCGGACCATGTTAGTCAAAGACTGAACCCATAATCTTTCAGCTTGAGATGCTGAGAAAGGTTCCTCCACAGTTGATTCCTCTATAACAGAATCAACCTCCTCCTGATCCCCTTCAGGCAGGTTGATCCCTGTATGGGACTGTTGCTCCGCTAACAGGTACTCTGAAGGAGGAGACGGAGATCGGGCGTGCTTTCCCTGTGACAGGGAGGCAGCGATTAATGTTGACAATCTCTCTTCTAATCCTCCCAGAGCTGAGGAAAAAACCTCCTCTGTTACATACACAGGAGCAGGTGAACTGAGGACAGCCACAGTACCAGGTACTCCTGCGGGGTCTCTACGGTCACTAACCTCTGAATTTTCAGGGGAGACTGGTGCAGCAGAAGCATGCCCAAGATCCTCAGAGCCCGATGGAGACCCCTTTCGCTTCCTGGAAGATTTAGTTCCGGAGCTTCTGGACGACATATTCCTAAGCCCAAAGCTGAGGTATTCCAGCCGTAATACACCACTTTTACTGAGAATAGTCTAGCACAATTGCTACTATATAACAGTTGGTGTCTACTAAAGTGCCTTTCTAGGGGGTTTTTGTTTTTGTTTTCACCTATGGTGCTTGTATTGGTCCAGCAGTGCACCAACACCTTTGCTGCCATTGTGCTACGCTGGGTGTTTGGTGTGCTCCTGTACCTTTAAGGAGGGGTGGCTCCCCTTCAGTCCACCTGCCCTCATCTAACCATCAGAATGCATGTGCCTCCATTGTGGGGACACTCAATGTTAGTGTAGGACCACAGACTCCAGGGGGCCTTGGCGTGGCTCTGTGGCTCACGCATGCGTTTGCAAATGCGTGCGGACAAACCCCTGTTTTTAACGCATACTGTTAGACAGGTTAATTGGTTGTCAGCGAGCTGGTCGGTAAGTAGGCTTGGTTTTTCCCTGGGCATTCCCCAGGCCATGTTACCTTTCTAGGGGATGCCTGCATCAACCGCCTCTGTGTGCCTTTTTACTGTTGCTAGCTCTGTCTGTGCACTTCAATAGCCAGCTGTGATTGCCTTTAAACATGCTGGACGCCCGCACATGCGCAGTAGCGCCGCGGCGCACACCGAGCGTCATCCACCCGCTCCGCCCCTTTTTCCAGATCGCCTCTATATAGAGAGGCGCGGGCACGTGCGCCTTCGGCGCCTTTTTTGAAAAAATAAGGCGCTAGATGGGAGCCAGGGTCCCTGCCGCAGGGCCCGGGGATGGATGAGCGCAGCAACAGGGCAGAGGAGACAGCTTCCCAAAGAGAACTTACCAACTGCCTGGATTTGACTTCGGAAGAAAAAAATCCACATTACAAGAAAAAGAACCATAGCGGCCTCTAGTGTTTAACACAGGTACCGCGGTCTTACATTTTTTTTTTTTTTTTTTTTTCTTGCCTACTATTAAAATTTTTACATTTTCTCAGTAGTAACAGGCATGCACAGAATATTAGCGGGAATACCTTAGGTAACAGGCAGAAAGACAAAATAGGTTTGGGGGTCCCCCAATAGAACCAAGTTCCTGAGGGCCCCCACTTACCTTTTCCTCGCCGCAGGACTCTGTTTGGTCCACAGAAGCCCAAACTTCACCTATCACGGCAGGTATTGTAATTAAACCTTCAGGGACCGGGTTCCCAAGGATTCCACTCCCCTGGACCTGTATAGCACCCTGCACAGAAAACATCTTGGTCGTGGGTATGACCAGAGCTCTGGATCCCAGGGTCCAGCCCTCCTAAGAGAGGCATTACAGGCAAAACCTTGCTCTTCTCTTGCAAGGCCCGGGTACCGACCGTTTAGCTATGAAGCTTTTTTGGTCGGATCCGGAATAGCTTACTGAGGCCCAAAAGAACCTGTACGCAAGCTCAGTGAAAAACAAATGTTACTTCTTGGCCAACACCTTAGACACTGGCAAAAAACTGAGGTACTCCCGGATGGGAGGGGCTTATATAGGGGAGGGTACTTCCGGTTTTGGAAGTTGCCAGTGCCAGCACCTGAAGGTATCTATATAACCCACATAGTAATGACTATGCCGCTCTGTGTCCCGTGATGTACGAGAAAGAAATTGATTTTTCTAGTAGCCATTTGTTCGGCTAAAAGAGTGTCGGAATTAGCCGCTATGTCCTGTAGGGAGCCATATCTGGTTATCCATAAGGACAGAGTAGTGTTACGTCCTCATCCAGCCTTTCTTCCTAAGGTGGTATCGAGGTTTCGTTTGAACCAAGATGTGGTTCTTCCTTCTTTTTTCCCCAAACCTAGTTCAGTAGAGGAAAAGTTATTACATTCTTTGGATGTAGTAAGAGCAGTTAAAGCTTATCTAAAAGCCACTGCTCAGATTCGCAGAACGGATACTTTGTTTATTCTGCCGGAAGGCCCCAGAAAGGGTCAGGCAGCGTCAAAATCTACTTTAGCCAAGTGGATTCGACAGGTCATTATGCAAGCCTATGGCTTGAGAAGGAGACCGCCTCTGTTCAAAGTTAGGGCGCACTCCACGAGAGCAGTTGGAACTTCATGGGCAGTGCATCACCAGGCCTCCCTGGCTCAAATCTGTAAGGCCGCAACATGGTCTTCAGTACACACGTTTACTAGGTTCTACCAGGTGGACGTTAGAAGTCAGGAGGATGTCGCCTTTGGGCGCAGTGTGTTGCAGGCCGCAAAAGATCCTCATGTCTGATAGCGCTCAGCTTATGTATGGTGTATCCCCCCCCTCATTGGGCATTGCTTTAGGACATCCCACATAGTAATGACTATGCCGCTCTGTGTCCCGTGATGTACGAGAAAGAAAATAGGAATAGGAAATAGGAAAATAGGATTTTTATAACAGCTTACCTGTAAAATCCTTTTCTTGGAGTACATCACGGGACACAGAGCTCCCACCCCTCTTTTGGGGACACTTATTGCTTTGCTACAAAACTGAGGTGCTCCCGGATGGGAGGGGCTTATATAGGGGAGGGTACTTCCGGTTTGGAAGTTGCCAGTGCCAGCACCTGAAGGTAAACTATATAACCCACATAGTAATGACTATGCCGCTCTGTGTCCCGTGATGTACTCCAAGAAAAGGATTTTACAGGTAAGCTGTTATAAAAATCCTATTTTTTTCAGGGTGGGTTTAGATGTGCTCTAACCACTTGCCGACCAGCTTTAAAAAAAAAAAAGTTTTTTTTTTTTGCTTATTGCACAAAAAAAAAATGCATAGGTGATCAAATACCACCAAAAGAAAGCTCTATTTGTGGGTAAAAAAGACGCCAATTTTGTTTGGGTACAGCGTCGAACGACCGCGCAATTGTCAGTTAAAGCGACACAGTGCTGTATCACAAAAAATGCTCTGGTCATTAACCACTTGGCAACCACCTGCCGACAAATAACGTCGACAAGGTGGTTGCTTAACTCTGGGAGGACGTTAAATAACGTCCTCCCAGAATCGAGCGCCCCCTGGGGCGCGCACACGGGAATCTCCGTGACCGCCGGGTCCAGAGGACCCGGCGCATCACGAATCGCGGTAAATCGCCGCTGATAGCGGCCGTTTACCACGTGATCGCTCCGTCAAATGATCGGTACAGTGTGAGAGGAGAGGGGAGGGAGCGGATCATGTCAGCTCCCTCCCCCATGTCAGCTGTGGGCTGGATCTGTGACAATTGCAGTCACAGATCCAGCAATCCATCCATCCCTGCTCAGCCATCCCTGCGCAATACTCTGCAAAATACCCTGCAAAATACTCTGCAATACCCTGGTGCAATACTCTGCAATACCCTGGTGCAATACTCTGCAATACCCTGGTGCAATACTCTGCAATACCCTGGTGCAATACTCTGCAATACCCTGGTGCAATACTCTGCAATACCCTGGTGCAATACTCTGCAATACCCTGGTGCAATACTCTGCAATACCCTGGTGCAATACTCTGCAATACCCTGGTGCAATACTCTGCAATACCCTGCGCAATACTCTGCAATACCCTGCGCAATACTCTGCAATACCCTGCGCAATACTCTGCAATACCCTGCGCAATACTCTGCAATACCCTGCGCAATACTCTGCAATACCCTGCGCAATACTCTGCAATACCCTGCGCAATACTCTGCAATACCCTGCGCAATACTCTGCAATACCCTGCGCAATACTCTGCAATACCCTGCGCAATACTCTGCAATACCCTGCGCAATACTCTGCAATACCCTGCGCAATACTCTGCAATACCCTGCGCAATACTCTGCAATACCCTGCGCAATACTCTGCAATACCCTGCGCAATACTCTGCAATACCCTGCGCAATACTCTGCAATACCCTGCGCAATACTCTGCAATACCCTGCGCAATACTCTGCAATACCCTGCGCAATACTCTGCAATACCCTGCGCAATACTCTGCAATACCCTGCGCAATACTCTGCAATACCCTGCGCAATACTCTGCAATACCCTGCGCAATACTCTGCAATACCCTGCGCAATACTCTGCAATACCCTGCGCAATACTCTGCAATGCCCGGCAATACTCTGCAATGCCCGGCAATACTCTGCAATGCCCGGCAATACTCTGCAATGCCCGGCAATACTCTGCAATGCCCGGCAATACTCTGCAATGCCCGGCAATACTCTGCAATGCCCGGCAATACTCTGCAATGCCCGGCAATACTCTGCAATGCCCGGCAATACTCTGCAATGCCCGGCAATACTCTGCAATGCCCGGCAATACTCCGCAATGCCCGGCAATATGCTGCAATAACCACTTCCCGGCCGTCATATGACGTCCTTGACTATGTGCGGGGATATCTGAATGATGGGAGCAGCTACAGGCATCATTCAGATATCAGCTTTTTCAGCCGGCGATTCCCTACACCATAACAACAATCATAGTGGCTGTTCCGCCGCATGATCATTCTTACGGGAGGCGAGAGGGGATGTCCCCCCCCCCGCCACCCTCCGGTGCTTCTACCGACTCACCGCTACGATCAAAGCCAGGATTGTTTTTTGTTTGTGTTTTTTTCAGGCTTCCCAGCCTAGAGGTGAGATGTGGGGTCCTATTGACCCCATATCTCACTGTAAAGAGGACCTGTCATGCCATATTCCTATTACAAGGGATGTTTACGTTCCTTGTAATAGGTATAAAAGTGATCCAAAAAATTTTTGGGGCGGAAAAACATGTCAAACTAAAATAAAGTAAAATGAACAATAAAAAAAATTTTTTTTTTTTTAAGCGCCCCTGTCCCCGTGAGCTCGCATACAGAAGCGAACGCATACGTAAGTCCCGCCCACATATGAAAACTGTGTTCAAACCACACATGTGAGGTATCTCTGCGAACGTTAGAGCGAGAGCAATAATTCTGGCCCTTGACCTCCTCTGTAACTCAAAACATGTAACCAGTAAAAATATTTAAAACGTCGCCTATGGGGATTGTCATGGATATGCATTAATGTCTGTCTGCCATCTTACCTTCCTCCTCATGTGTTCATCTAGAGACCAGACCTCCTTCACCTGGCTTCCTTTATAATCTCCTCCCAGCCTGACTCCACCCCAGGCCCTATCACTGAACACTATATTAACCTGTGCACTGCAAGCCTGCTTTGCTGATCAACGTGTTTGTTAGGCATTGTGTGTTTGGGTTCCTGCCTGCCGTGTGCTACGTCTGTCTCTCTGTTACGTTATTGGCTTGTCCCCGACTATCCCTGTCTGCTCGTGACCCTTGACCTTCGGCTCGTTCTTCGTTATCCTTGTCTGCTTGTGGCCCCTGACCTTCAGCTTGTTATTCGGTTCTCTCTATCGTGTGCTGCTGCTTCCCCTCTTTTCCCCTTATCCTACGGGGCGTGAGCTAGGAAACTCCAGGGGCCGCGACCTGGTCCCAGCCTGCAGCGTAACATCCTCACCACTAGAGGCCCTGGAGAAGACCAGCTGGGTCTTAGACTCCGCGCCCTGGGGAATCTTGGCTCTCGCTTCCGTTGGGATCCCGGTTGTGCTCCTCTGGTCCCGCTTTCCACAACCACCCAGTTTCCTATCCGCAGAAGCCAGCCATAGGGTTCACTACCTCGCGGTGCACTCCTGTCCCCCTACGGTGTGCATCTGTCACCTGGCCACAGGTGACCCTGACAGGTATTTTTAAGTAGCGAAGTTTGGCGCCATTCCACGAGCGTGTGCAATTTTGAAGGGTGACATGTTAGGTATCTATTTACTCGGCGTAACTTCATCTTTCACATTATGCAAAAACATTGGGCTAACTTTACTGTTTTTTTCTTTTTTTAGCACAAAACATTTTTTCTTTTTCGTACATCACGGGACACAGAGCGACTTAGTCATTACTAATGGGTTATATAGATTACCTTCAGGTGTTGGCACTGGCCAATTCCAAACCGGAAGTACCCTCCCCTATATAAGCCCCTCCCACCCGGGAGCACCTCAGTTTTTTGCCAGTGTCTAAGGTGTTGGCCAAAGAGTAACATGTGTTTTCACTGGGCTTGCGTACAGGTTCTTTTGGGCCTTAGTAAGCTGTTCCGGATCCCACCAAAAAAGCTTCATAGCTAAACGGTCGGTACCCGGGCCTTGCAGCAGAAGAGCAAGGTTTTGCCTGTAATGCTTCTCTTAGGAGGGCTGGACCCTGGGATCCAGAGCTCTGGTCATACCCACGACCAAGACGCTGTCTGTGCAGGGTGCTATACAGGTCCAGGGGAGTGGAATCCTTGGGAACCCGGTCCCTGAAGGTTTAATTACAATGCCTGCCGTGATAGGTGAAGTTTGGACTTTTGTGGACCAAACAAAGTCCTGCGGCGGGGATCAGGTAAGTGGGGGCCCTCAGGAACTTGGTTCTATTGGGGGACCCCCAAGCCTAATTTGTCTTTCTGTCTGTTACCTAACGGTATTCCCGCTAAATATCTGTGTTTGCCTATAACTACTGAAAATGTAAAATTTTAATAGTAGTCAAGAAAAAAAAAAAAAAAACAGGGACCGCGGTACCTGTGTTAAACCACTAGAGGCCGCTGTAGTCCATTTTTCTTGTAAATGTGGATCTTTGGTTTTCTCAACTCAAAAGATCCAGGCAGCTGGTAAGTTTCTCTGAGGGAATCCACTTCCTCTGCCCTGTTGCTGCGTTCATCCACCGCACAGGCCCTCCGGCAAAAAGGGCCCTGGCTCCTAGTCCTCTGTTGGTTTTCGAAAAGGGCGCCATTGGCGCACGGGCGCGCGCGCGGGCGCGTGCACGCGCCTCCTATGAAAAAAAAGGGGCGGGGCGGGTGGATGACGCTCGATGCGCGCCGCGGCGCTTCTGCGCATGTGCAGGCGTCCCAGCATGGTTAAAAGACACAGTACAAGTGTCAGCTGCATGCAAACAGAGCTAGCAACAAACAGTGGCACACAGAGGCGGTTGATGCAGGCATCCCCATAGAAAGGCACTTTAGTGGACACCAGCTGGTATATAGCAGCACCTGTGTTAGACTATTACCAGCAAAAATTGGTGTATGACGACGGGAATACCTCAGCTTTGTGCTTAAAGGATATGTCGTCCAGACGCTCCGGAAATAATCTTCCAGGAAGCCAAAGGGGTCTCCATCGGGCTCTGAGGATATTGGGCATGCTTGCACTGCACCAATCTCCCCTGAGAATGCAGAGGTCAGTAGCCGTAGAAACCCCGCAGGAATGCCTGGTGCTGCGGCTGTCCCCAGTCCACCAGCTCCTGTATATATAACAGAGGAGGTTTTATCCTCAACTCTGGGAGGATTGGAAGAGAGATTAACAGCATTGATCGCTGCTTCCCTGTCACAGGAAAAGCGCGTCCGATCTCCGTCTCCTCCTTCAGAGTGCCTGTTAGTGGAGGAACAGCCCCACACAGAGATCGACCTACCTGAAGGGGATCAGGATGAGGTTGATTCACTTATAGAGGAATCAACAGTGGAAGAACCTTTCTCAGCTTCTCAGGCTGAAAGATTATGGGTTCAGTCTCTGACTAACATGGTCCGATCAGCATTTAAAATGCCTCTGGCGGAACCACCATCCACTACGGTTTCCTCGCTGGGGTCGCTAAAAGCTCCCCAGGCGGTCTGTTCCTTCCCAATCCACCCTTTATTAGAAGGGCTTATTTACCAGGATTGGGAGCATCCTGATAAAATATTTGCTCCCCCCAAGAGATTTCCGGTGATCTATCCCATGGAGGATAAGTTCATAAGAAAATGGAGGGTCCCTATAGTGGACGCAGCCATCTCTTCTGTTAACAAATCACTGACATGTCCAGTAGATAATGTTCCAATGTTCAAAGACCCAATAGATAAAAAATTGGAGTCTTTACTAAAATCTGCTTTCTCTACAGCAAGCATGGTGACACAACCTGCGGTAGCAGCGATTGGAGTCTGCCAAGCAGTGAAAGATCAGTTGAAACAAGTCTTAAGGGACTTACCAGATCAGCAGGCTCTTGCCCTAGCTGACCTGCCTAGAGCCTTGTGTTTTGCGGTGGACGCCATAAAGGATACAATCCAACAGGCCTCCCGCTTTACGCTGTCTATAGTACATATGCGTAGGCTTCTGTGGCTCAAAAACTGGTCTGCTGAAGCTCCCTGTAAAAAACTGCTGGTTAGCTTCCCATTTCATGGAGAACGCTTATTTGGAGAAGATCTGGACAAATATATCCAGAAAATTTCTGCCGGTAAAAGTTCACTCTTACCGGTTAAGAACAAGGGTAGAAGTCCTTCTTTTAAGAGGCCTACTTCTCCAGTCCCTGGCACATCGGCTGTGAAACAGTTCCGACGGCCTCCGCGGTCAAATCCAGGGGGCAGAAATCAGGGACAATCACAGGGTATCAAGAAACCCTGGGTCAAGAGAGGTACAAAACCTCCCCCTAAGTCATGAAGGGTTGCCCCCACTCAGTCGGGTGAGGGGAAGACTTCAGTTGTTCACAGAGACCTGGCGGGACACCATCAGAGATGGGTGATCCCCGCAGTAAGTCTGGGATACAGGCTGGAGTTAAAAGACATTCCTCCTGCCCATTTTATAAGGTCAAACGTGCCAAGCGATCCCCAGAAGAGTGGATCCCTCCTTCTGGCACTAGAGCAACTATTGCCCCAAGGGTAATCATGAAGGTTCCCTTGAAAGAAAACGGGTTCGGGTTTTACTCGAACCTTGTCACAGTCCCCAAACCAAATGGGGACATGAGGCCCATATTGAATATAAAAGGGCTAAACAAGTTCCTACATATCAGGACTTTTTTCGGATGGAGTCGATCCGATCGGTGGCCACCGCCCTACAAGGGCAGGAATGGTTAGCCTCGATCGACATAAGGGATGCTTATTTGCATATTCCCATCTGTCCGGCCCACCAGAAATTTCTACGCCTTGCAGTAGAAGGGCGCCATTTTCAGTTCAGAGCCTTACCTTTCGGTCTGGCCACGGCACCACGAGTGTTCACAAAAATTCTGGCCCTACGATTGGCCAAACTAGGAACACAAGGTGTAACGATAATGGCATATCTAGACGACTTGTTGCTGATAGACCACTCAGTGGAAAAAACTAGAAGTGGTCGTTCACAAGATAATCAAGTATCTGGAATCTCACGGTTGCATTATCAACCGAGACAAGTCAGCCCTAAAACCAGTCAAAAGCCTGGAATACTTGGGGGCTAAGACTGGATTCAAAGCAGAGAAAGATTTTCTTACCTCCAGAGAAGATGTCGTCTTTGAAAGATTTGACCCACTTAGTGGGTACAAAAAAGAAAAACCATCCATACGCCTGTGTATAAGGCTGCTGGGAAAAATGGTGGCTTCATTCGAAGCGGTACCCTACGGTCAATTCCATTCAAGGAACTTGCAGAGGGCCATACTGTCAGCCTGGAACAAAAAAGTTCAGGCTTTAGACTTACCAATGTCCCTGTCCCCTTCCGTTCGCAAGAGCCTCCATTGGTGGTTGGTGCCCCAGAATCTGGGAAGGGAAACCCTTCAGTCCGGTTTCTTGGAAGGTGGTCACTACAGTTGCCAGCCTCATAGGCTGGGGGGCAGTACTGGAGCAATGGTCTCTCCAGGGCAAGTGGTCAGAAGCAGAGAAGGCCCTGCCCACCAATCTCTTAGAGATACGAGCAGCCCGGTATGCCCTAGTAGCATGGACATCCAAACTCCAAGGGTCACCTGTCAGAATTCAATCAGACAATGCCACAGCAGTGGCATATATCAATCACCAGGGTGGCACCAGGAGTCGTGCAGCCCAGAGGGCAGCGAAATGCATCCTGGAGTGGGCAGAAAGGTATGTCACAGCCATATCCGCGGTTTTCATCCCAGGAGTGGAAAATTGGAGAGCGGACTTTTTTAAGTCGCCAGCAATTATGCCCGGGGGAATGGTCTCTTCACCCCGAGGTTTTCCAGGCAATATGCCAGCGGTGGGGAACACCGGATGTAGATCTGCTAGCATCCAGATTCAACGCAAAGGTGGACAGATTTGTGTCTCGCACAAAGGATCTCCTAGCTTGCGGTTCGGATGCCCTAGTGTTCCCTTGGGATCAGTTCAAGCTGATATATGCATTCCCACCGCGATTAATCCGCAGAATCAGGGTAGAAAAGAAACCAGTGATTCTGGTGGCTCCAGCGTGGCCCCGAAGGGCATGGTACGCGGAGATTGTAAAAATGTCAGTGGGAAGTCCTTGGACCCTCCCACATCGTCCGGACCTGCTTTCGCAAGGACCGATATACTACCCTTCCTTACCAGCCCTAGGTTTGACGGCCTGGCTATAGAAGCCCACATTCTAAAAAAGAGAGGGCTCTCTAATCCTGTGGTATCTACCATGATCAATGCCAGGAAGCCGGTATCCAGGCAGATCTATTATAGGATCTAGAAGGCGTACATCACGTGGGGTGAGGCCAGGAAATGGCATCCACGTAAGTACGTAATAGGTAGGATTCTGGACTTCCTACAGTGGGCTGTACATAGGAAGCTTGCCTTGAGTACTATCAAGGGTCAGACGGCCTTGTCAATATTTTTTTTTCCAAAGGCCCTTGGCTTTGCATTCATTAATCAAAGCTTTCATACAAGGAGTGATGCGTATTAGCCCTCCGGTTAGTATTCCCATATGTCCATGGGACTTAAACCTGGTTCTGTCGGTTCTACAGAAACAACCATTTGAACCATTGCGGCACATTTTCTTGGTTCTTTTCACCAGGAAATTGATTTTCTTAGTAGCCATTTGTTCGGCTAAAAGAGTATCGGAATTAGCCGCCTTGTCCTGTAAGGAGCCATATCTGGTTATCCATAAGGACAGAGTAGTATTACGTCCTCATCCAGCCTTTCTTCCTAAGGTGGTATCGAGGTTCCATTTGAACCAAGATGTGGTTCTTCCTTCCTTTTTCCCCAAACCTAGTTCGGTAGAGGAAAAGTTATTGCATTCTTTGGATGTAGTAAGAGCAGTTAAAGCTTATCTTAAAGCCACTGCTCAGATTCGTAGAACGGCTACTTTGTTTGTTCTGCCGGAAGGCCCCAGAAAGGGTCAGGCAGCATCAAAAATCTACTTTAGCCAAGTGGATTCGACAGGTCATAATACAAGCCTATGGCTTGAAAAGGAGACCGCCTCCGTTCAAAGTTAGGGCGCACTCCACAAGAGCAGTTGGAACTTCATGGGCAGTGCATCACCAAGCCTCCCTGGCTCAAGTACTGTAAGGCCACAACATGGTCCTTAGTACACACGTTTACTAGATTCTACCAGGTAGACGTCAGAACTCAGGAGGATGTCGCCTTTGGGCGCAGTGTGTTGCAGGCCGCAAAAGAGCCTCATGCCTGATGGCGCCCAGCTTATGTATCCCTCCCCTCATTTGGCATTGCTTTGGGACGTCCCATTAGTAATGACTAAGTCGCTCTGTGTCCCGTGATGTACGAAAAAGAAAAAGGGATTTTTATAACAGCTTACCTGTAAAATCCTTTTCTTGGAGTACATCACGGGACACAGAGCTCCCACCCCTCTTTTTGGGACACTTATTGCTTGGCTACAAAACTGAGGTGCTCCCGGGTGGGAGGGGCTTATATAGGGGAGGGTACTTCCGGTTTGGAATTGGCCAGTGCCAACACCTGAAGGTAATCTATATAACCCATTAGTAATGACTAAGTCGCTCTGTGTCCCGTGATGTACTCCAAGAAAAGGATTTTACAGGTAAGCTGTTATAAAAATCCCTTTTTTTACCGTAAAAAACGCGTTAAAAAAATTGCTGCGCAAATATCGTGCTAGATAAAAAGTTGCAACGACCACCATTATATTCTCTAAGGTCTTTGCTAAAAAACATATATAATGTTTTGGGGTTCTATGTAATTTTCTAGCAAACAAATGATGATTTTTACATGTAGGAGAGAAATGTCAGAATTGGCCTGGGTGCTCCAGAACGCCTGATGGTGCTCCCTGCATGTTGGGCCTCTGTATGTGGCCACGCTGTTTAAAAGTCTCACACATGTGGTATCGCCATACTCGGGAGGAATAGCAGAATGTGTTTTGGGGTGTAATTTGTGGTATGCATATGCTGTGTGTGAGAAATAACCTGTTAGAGAAAAAAAAAATCTTGATTTTGCAAAGAATTGTGGGAAAAAATGACAACTTCAAAAAACTCACAATGCTGCTTTCTAAATACCTTGGAATGTCTTCTTTCCAAAAAGGGGTCATTTGGGGGGTATTTGTACTTTTCTGGCATGTTAGGGTCTCAAGAAATGAGATAGGCCGTCAGTACTTCAGGTGTGATCATTTTTCAGATATTGGCACCATAGCTTGTGGACTCTAACTTTCACAAAGGCCAAATAATATACACTAATTTGTACTTATTTTTACCAAAGATATGTAGCAGTATACATTTTGGGCAAAATTTATGAAGAAAAAATAGTAATTTGCTAAATTTTATAACGGAAACGAAAAAAAAAAAATTTTTTTACAGAATTTTCAGTCTTTTTTCTCTTATAGCGCAAAAAAAAAAAAAAACCCAACGGTGATTAAATACCACCAAAAGAAAGCTCTATTTGTGTGAAAAAAAGGACAAAAAATTCATATAGGTACAGTGTTGTATGACTGAGTAATTGTCATTCAAAATGTGAGAGCACTGAAAGCTGAAAATTGGTCTGGTTATTAAGGGGGTTGAAGTGCCCAGTGGTCAAGTGGTTAAGAGGGCAAATCCTTATTTCTTTACATTGTTTTTCAATGTGACCACTTTTCTACACAGATCTCCACTCCTTATTGCTGAAGCTGTAAATAGAGTGTAGGCGGCAGCAGGGAAAGAGTGTAGACATACTTTTATATCACAATAATTAATCATAGGGATCACTTGCAGTCCAATTCTGGCATTTTTAGCAGTCTTCAGAGCATGCAATTCCATGGAATAGAACACTTTTTAGATATGAGCTCCAGGGAAAAAAATACTGTAAATTCCTCAATGGCCATAAAGGATATCCATGCCCTTTGTGTGCCTTTGTAAAATTAGCAGTTACATCTGTACTGTGCTTCACATTGTCTGTGAAGAGAGCAGAGCTATGAGAGGGATCAAGCTGGTTCACCTACTACAGGCTGCCTGCAAAAAATAAGGGGGGGGGGGGCTGATACAAGACCAGACACCCTGCACAAGGAGAGACAGCAGCAGTTACTGGTCTTTATTACAGGAAGCTCCTGCACAGAGGCAAGGTTTCGCACTGGATTGCTGTAAAGATCTGAAGGATGACACGCAGCACACCAAGATTCATGTATGAAAGCACATGCTTCTTGTATTTAGGCAATTTGTGCTTTTAATTACCATTCTCCCAGCATTGACACCTGCTGGGGAGGGGAGTAATGTATTATAGTTCTGGCGGGGCGGGTTTAAATGTTTTTTTGTTTTATGCATGTGGAGATTGCAGGACTTATGTTTGTGGGTGTGGTACTAAAGCTTTTAAAATTGTTTCCTGTTTCAAAATGCTATTTGGAAAGTTTTGGCAACAGACAAATTTTTACATTTTAGAATACGTATTTTTTGTTGACTGGAATTAAATAAAAGAATAAACAAAAATTGGCTAGTTTACTACTTCCACTTTTTTCTGACACGACCGATTTTGTATTTAGAAAGCAGTGTATATTGTTCATGTTTGTACTTTTACCCTTTTGTTTTACTTCTAGAAGTTGCTAACAAGAAAGCAATTTCCCATAAGTCTGTACTTGATGGAAAATTGGCAACAAAGACCAGCTTCACTGTACAACCTAGTGTTCATCAAGAGGAAGATAGGACAGGTAGGTAACATTTGGCTTAATAGTTTTTGTCGTCTTCTTTGTCCTTCCTCTGACCTTTTGACTGCCAGATACATGTCCTACACATCATGGCAATTCATTTAAACCAAGCTCACAAGCTTCAGCATTCTCCTGACTTTATAGGCAAAGGTAATTTTAGTAATAAAATGCACTATGCAGTCAAGGTCCACAGTGGTTTTAAAAAACAACTTATAGCTTTACAATTAGGAGTTTGAGTGCCATACCTACCTGTAGGCTCATTGTGGCTTACCAGCAGCCTTGCTAAAAAAAACTACTAATGAAAGAGGTCTTGGCTGTCTTGGCTATGATTTTGTACATCCTGTACATTGGACGCACTCTCCATCATTGAAATGAGAGCTCTAACTCTTTCAAGACTCATGCATGTACAGTGTGCTCGCCCTCCCTTGTTGCAGCAGCACTAAGCTCAGCTGCTGTGGCAACTGGTGGAAAGTCTGCAATCTTTAACCACTTAAGGACCGCTCACGGCATATATACGTTGGCAGAATGGCACGTACAGGCACAATCACGTACCTGTACGTCCCCTTTAACTGCCTGCCGTGTGGTCGTGCGCGCTGCCGGCGGCACGCTTGCGACCCTGCAGTCATCCCCGTGAGTCGGACCGCGGGTCCCGCGGACTCGATCGCCGCGGGGATCCCCGCGATCGTCTCAGAGGGATGGAGTGGGGAGATGTTAGTGTAAACACATCTCCCCGCTCGCCTACTGACACTGTCACCGATCTCCGCTCTGTGTAATCAGAGCGGAGATTGGTGACGTGTCACTTGTAGCCACGCCCCCCCCTCAGTTAGAAACGCCCCTAGTGGTTAACCCCTTCACTGCCAGTGTAATTTTTACAGTAACCAGTGCATTTTTATTGCACTGTTCGCTGTAAAAATGACAATGGTCCCAAAAATGTGTCACAAGTGTCCGATGTGTCTGCCATAATGTCGCAGTCATGAAAAAAATCGCTGATCGCCGCCATTACTAGTAAAAAAAAAAAAAGATAAACATGGCATAAAACTATCCCCTATTTTGTAAACGCTATAATTTTTGTGCAAACCAATCAATAAACGCCGATTTGGGTTTTGTTTTTTTAACAAAAATATGTAGAAAAATACGTATGTGTTTTTATATATTTTTTGGGGATATTTATTATAGCAAAAAGTAAATATTGAATTTTTTTCAAAATTGTTGCTCTATTTTTGTTTATAGCGCAAAAAATAAAAACCACACCAAAAGAAAGCTCTATTTGTAGAAAAAAAAGGACGTAAACTTTGTTTGGGAGCCACGTCACACGACTGCGCAATTGTCAGTTAAAGCGACGCAGTACCGAATCGCAAAAAGGCGCCTGGTCTTTATGCTGCATATTGGTCCGGGGCTTAAGTGGTTAAAGAGGGAGAGCACTTGTTACAGTAATGACGAGTGCCCAACTTAAGGAGGCATCATAGGTAAGGCAGCACAGTTCTCTCCCATTAGTAGCTTTTTCAGCCAGGCTGTGATGCTACACAGTGTACCACTTGACTTCATTGCGTTACCTTTTTGTGAATGAATTTTTATTTTTTAGCTTGTTTCTAGTTTATACTAGATGCATTGCTAGTATTCTGAAAGGCATGCAGCACCCTCAAATGCACCAAAAAGAGAAGATTAACAGATTGTGGCAGCATTTTACTGCTCAATGGGCATGGCTTAGTAGAAAATGATATGTAAAGGCACCCATACATGGATCAGAATTTGGTCAGCAGGCACCGGTCACCTTTCGATCCATTTATGGGCAGATTGGTTCTACAGATCGCTTTATGTAAATCCAGCCTGTCTGTTTTTTTCCAAGCGCTGCCTGCCTTCGCAATACAATACCACAGCGTTGGTTATTCCCCGTCCACATTAAATGTGGAAAAAATGTGGATGGGGGAATTATCCGTTCAACTTGCTGGCTGAAGGAAAATAAATGATTAATGTATGGCCAGCTTAAGCTTTATTGCTATATTTACTGGACGTCTACTGTATGCTGTAGCCCTTGTATTCACAAAATATTTCTTAATTACTGGACAATAAGTAAGAGTGTAAAGCTGGCGATAGATTTTTTTCATTTTGGACATCCACCTCGCAAGCGAGGTGGATGAAGAGATCCTCCCCGCTGTGCTATATTGTATTCTGACAGCTAGGATTTCTCCGCTATCAGAATACATTAATCAGTCCTGCAGCAAAGTGTACATAATAATTTACCTCTGTGGAGATTTTAGTTCTGCTAAAAGACAGTTTTCCCATCTGAAACCAGCTTTGATCATAGGCAAGATGGCTTTGAAAAGGGGATATACTCTGTGTTGTGGATTTTGTCTGCTAGCCAAACTTTCTTAAGCAATTTAATTTCTTTATCGTACACCACGGGACACAGAGCCAGTCATTACATAATGGGTTAAGGGTCACCAGCGGTGATTGGACACTGGCACAACCAATAGAAGACAGTTCCCCTCCATATAACCCCTCCCATCAGGGGAGCACCTCAGTTTTTTCGCCAGTGTCTAAAGGTGTTGGACGCGATAGGATGTGCTAAAGGAAAGCTCTGCCAAAGAGACCCTCTGGGGATAAAAGAGCTATGCTTTTGGACCCATCCAAGACGCCTAAAGTAAGCCAAAACTGGATGGGATCCGGGCCTCACGTGTGAGGCGTCGCCTGTAATGTGTCTCTTTGGAGGACTGGGCTCTAAGATCCAGCACTTTCGCTACTTCGCTAAAAGTCCTGGTAAGAGTCTTGTACAAGGCCCAGGGGAGAGGTATCCTTTAAATAGGAACCCATATCCCTGAAGGTTGGCACACATATCCCGCCGTGAGGGGTGAAGTTTGGTATCTGTCTGAAAATTTCAGCAGAAAAAACCTGCGGCGTGGATAAGGTAAGGGTTAGGTCCTAAAACTAGGTTTAAGGACCTTTCCAAAGAAAACAGTGGATGTCTTCTCTTATTCCGCCACTGGGGGGAGTAAAGAGCTGAGTGTAAAACTCACCTCGCTCTTCTTCAGTGTCTGCTTCGGCAAAGTACACTGTCCCTCTGCTGCTGAGCTGGCTTGGGCGCCTCCCTCCTCTCGGATGGCTGACCAGACACCTGCAGAAGCAGGTAAAGTTGGAACAAGGGCTGGTGAAAGGGAGCTCCACTCTCACTGTTACCGCCGCCATTAGAGCCGCGCGCGGGAGCGCGCTTTATCGGAGGGGGGGCGGGAGGCCGCAAATGACACGTGCGCGGGCACGTAGGGCGCGCGCATGCACGGAAACGGCGCAAAATTTTAGAAGATGTCAGTGTGCAGAAGCGCTGCAGAACAAGCAAGTTCGTTTTTTTCTCTCTCTCTTGGCAGGGATACACAGCAGCGATACAGGGACGTAAGACTCCATGTGGTTGGGCTGGGTACTTCCTAGAAGACATCCACTTTATGCATAGCTGTGTGTTTTTAAGGTTGCATACTTTATGTAAATTGCTGAACTGAGCACAGTAATATATGCATTAGAGTACCTTGTGTTTTTTTCTGAGCAGTATGCCTTCCAGGGGAAAGAATGCTGACAAAAAAGATAAAAAAGCACTGCTGCCTGAGACAGGAGGCCCTAGCCGTGCTAACTCGGTACCTTCCTCTCCTGTGTTGCCGGACGCAGCTGTACAGGATGAGCCATTACCTCTGTCAGGTATGGCGGCTTCCCCAGTGAAGCCTGGGCCTGCGTATGTCACTGAAGACACTTTGTCAGCAGGCCTTAATAATCTGGAGGAGAGAATTGCTACTTTGATCGCTAAATCCTCTAAAAAGGACAATAAGCGAAGCAGATCTCCTCCAGTTGTTGACCTCCCTGCAGAAGTATCTGAGGAGGAGGAGGAGGATGATGCTACACAAGCAGAGGATGAGGAGTCAGACGAATCAGGGATATCAGATGAGCCTTTCTCTGCATCCCAGATTCTGAAGTCGCAGGTGCAATGTTATGCAGGAACAGTGCGATCTGCATTTAAGTTACCCTCTTCGGAGGTAACTAAATCACCTGTCTCCTCCCTAGGTTCATTAAGATCCCTGCAGGGTGCATGCTCCTTTCCGGTTCATCCATTGCTAGAGGATCTAATGTACGCAGACTGGCAACACCCAGATAAGCGTTTCTCACCTCCAAAAAAGTTTGACATTCTTTATCCTATGGAGGAATTTTTTTTAAAGAAATGGAGCCTGCCTTCTGTAGATGCGGCTATTTCTTGTGTAAATCAGAACCTGACGTGTCCGGTGGACAATGTGCAAGTATTTAAAGATCCTTCGGAGAAGAAATTGGAATCCCTACTTAAGTCTTCCTTTCTTTTGGCCGGCTCAGTTACCCAACCTGCAGTAGCAGCAGTCGGTATGTGTCAGGTCATCAGCCAACAGGTAAAGCATGGGCTGAAGGAGCTGCCTCCAGAGCAGGCTAAAAATTGGGAGAATTTGCCAAAAGCCTTATGCTTCATGGTGGATGCCATGAGAGATTCTATTATGCAGGCATCACGCCTTACACTCTGTAACGGGAAGGCCCGGGGGACTCAGAATCGCTTAGGAAGTATGAAATACCCTTGCGCCAGCTTCCCCAATGACTCTTATGTGTCAATCACCCTGTGTCTCTATTAGGGGCACAGGGTGAATGAAAACCCCAATATGGTCTATGATAGCCATATTCAAGGCTGTATATACATTGTATATAGATTGGATGTATACTGTATGTGGGGGTTAAGTATCCTTGCTGTGAGGAATTAAGTTGTTTTGCATTTCTATTGTTCAGTATGACTTGGGAAGGTCTGGTGTGAATAGAAGTAATTAACCCTATACTTGTGTGTATTGTAAAGGCAGACTGGGATTTACAATACAAAGGGATTTAAGATGTAAAGGGTTTAGAACCTGTTGTCGCCAGACAGACTGGCTGCCAACCCTTTGTGGGAAGATGTGTATTGGAGATCGTATATTCTATTGTGTTGGGATCTTTTGAAGCCTAGCAGACGTCAGGATGAGGTGTTGAGTTTTGGGATGTGTGGGTGGAGCTGGGCCCTTGTTCATGTTAAATCATGTGCCCTGAATTGTGTATAAAGTTACAATGTTTGGCATTAATAAATTCTTTCCTACTACAGAAGAGACAGAGTGCGTCTCGTCTTCTTCCAGAGGGGTCGGCTCCTATAGGAAAGGGTCGTTTAGCTGTGGATATCGGTAGCGAGTGGATGTGTGTCTAGGAGAGGGAACATCGTAAACGGCGTTAATACCCTTTGAGATTGGGGTGCCGTTACATTGGTTGGCAGCAGCGGGATTTTCCCTCCAGTTCCTGGGACACTCCAAACCACCACAGTGACTGGCCAGCGATGCAGCCGAAGGAGGGTGATGCAGGACCCTGGTCAGTTGAAGATTTGTTTCAGCAACGAGTGCGACAGCGGTTGGCATTGTATGGTGCTAACCCATCAGAGACCGCCATACGGGAAGCCATTAGAGACATCGAGCGGCAGGATGAGTGGCAACATGAGCAGAGAATGGCACAAATACGGCAATCGGGGACAACGCCTAAAGAACCAGCCGCCATGGAAGAGGAATTCGGAAGGAGGTTGCGAGAGATGCAGGGAGGAAAAGCAGGCCATCTCCCCCCCCCAACAGTTAACCAGAGCAGATGGTGTGGAGTCCCCAGCAGAAGTGCTGGCAACAGGGCAGAGTGATACCCACCTCTGCCCAGCACCGGAAACCACTGTGGAGTTTCAGGGAGCCGGGGCAGTTGGCCCCTCTCCCCAGCAACAAGCTGAGGCAGTAAAGCTTTTACTCCCAGCTGAATCACTGGCAGCAGGACAGAATGCTACTGGCCGCTGCACACAACTGCCACTTGAGCGGATATCGGTGGATGGGACTGCGGTCTCCACTCACAGCAACCCAGCAGAAGAGCTGGCAACAGAGCCGAGCGCCACGGGCCTCGGCTCCCAACTAACAGAAGAGGGAGTTCCTGTGGTATTGGATGGGACTTCAGTCCTCACTGACACAACCCCAGAAAATGGTGTGACACTGAGACAGGAGGATGTCAGCCTTGCTTTGCAAGCACTGGGAGATTTTCACCTACCACAAGTGGATGGGACTTCAGTCTCCACTTGTATACCACAGGGATGCCGGGCAGTCGACCCAGATCCCCAACAGCATGACGGACTGAGCCCAGTCACCCTGTCTTCTCTCCAGCGGCAGAAAGGACTCCAGGGAGAAGGGCCAGTCCAGGCCTCTCCCCAGCGGCGGGTGTGTTCTCTGAGAGAGGCAGAGGTTGGCTGGGTAAGTGATTCTCTGTTTGGAGAAATTTGGGGTACTGTGTGGATACCGGCATTAGAAGAAGGGACCTATGGACTAACTTCGGAGTCAACCCGTCTGGGGTTCCCCCCTCTGTTAGTCTCCTGCCGAAAGGGGAGAGATGTAACGGGAAGGCCCGGGGGACTCAGAATCGCTTAAGAAGTATGAAATACCCTTGCGCCAGCTTCCCCAATGGCTCTTATGTGTCAATCACCCTGTGTCTCTATTAGGGGCACAGGGTGAATGAAAACCCCAATATGGTCTATGATAACCATATTCAAGGCTGTATATACATTGTATATAGATTGGATGTATACTGTATGTGGGGGTTAAGTATCCTTGCTGTGAGGAATTAAGTTGTTTTGCATTTCTATTGTTCAGTATGACTTGAGAAGGTCTGGTGTGAATAGAAGTAATTAACCCTATACTTGTGTGTAGAGGTCGACCGATATGGGTTTTTCTCTGGCCGATGCCGATATTTTGAAATTGGGGCGGCCGATGGCCGATATATGATGCCGATTTTTGTGGCCGATATTTTAGGCCGATTAAAAAAAAAAAAAAAAAACCCTCACCCACTCTATTCCTTCCTGCTTACTCCTGTCACTCTAGCACACACTTGATGTCCTCAGTACAGATGGCACTGGTTTGGAACTGGCAGGTGGCACTGGTTTGGAACTGACAGATGGCACTGGCAGGTGGCACTATTGGAACTGACAGATGGCACTGGTTTGGAACTGACAGATGGCACTGGCATGTGGCACTGGCTGGCGGTACTGGTTTGGAACTGACAGATGGCTCTATTGGCACTGGCAGGTGGCACTGGTTTGGAACTGACAGATGGCACTGGTTTGGAACTGACAGATGGCACTGGCAGGTGGTACTGGTTCGGAACTGACAGATGGCACCGATTGGCAGCAGGGGGCACTGGTTTGGAACGGACAGATGGCACTAGTTTGGGACAGATGGCACTGATTGGCAGTGGCACTTGCAATTGGAACTGGGTGGCACTGGCGTGTGACACTGGTTGGCACTGGCTGGTGGCACTGACAGATGGCACTGATTGGCGGTGGCACTGACAGATGGCACTGATTGGCGGTGGCACTGACAGATGGCACCGATTGGCACTGGCTTGTGGCACTGACAGATGGCACTGGCTGGTGGCACTGATTGGTACTGGCTGGGGGCACTGACAGATGGCACTGGCTGTGGCACTGATAGATGGCACCGATTGGCGGTGGCACTGATTTGGGTGGCACTGACAGATGGCCCTGATTGACACTGGCTGGTGGCACTGATTGACACTGGCTGGGGGCACTGACAGATGGCACTGGCTGGGGGCACTGACAGATGGCACTGGCTGGGGGCACTGACAGATGGCACTGGCTGGGGGCACTGACAGATGGCACTGGCTGGGGGCACTGACAGATGGCACTGGCTGGGGGCACTGGCTGGGGGCACTGGCTGGGGGCACTGGCTGGGGGCACTGGCTGGGGGCACTGGCTGGGGGCACTGGCTGGGGCACTGACAGATGGCACTGGCTGGGGGCACTGACAGATGGCACTGGCTGGGGGCACTGACAGATGGCACTGGCTGGGGGCACTGACAGATGGCACTGGCTGGGGGCACTGACAGATGGCACTGGCTGGGGGCACTGACAGATGGCACTGGCTGGGGGCACTGACAGATGGCACTGGCTGGGGGCACTGGCTGGGGGCACTGGCTGGGGCACTGACAGATGGCACTGGCTGGGGCACTGACAGATGGCACTGAAAGATGGCACTGGCTGGGGGCACTGGCTGGGGGCACTGACAGATGGCACTGGCTGGGGGCACTGACAGATGGCACTGGCTGGGGGCACTGACAGATGGCACTGGCTGGGGGCACTGACAGATGGCACTGGCTGGTGGCACTAACAGATGGCACCGATTGGCGGTGGCACTGATTGGCACTGGCTTGTGGCACTGACAGATGGCACTGGCTGGGTGCACTGACAGATGGCACTGGCTGGGGGCACTGGCTGGGGCACTGACAGATGGCACTGGCTGGGGGCACTGACAGATGGCACTGGCTGGGGGCACTGACAGATGGCACTGGCTGGGGGCACTGACAGATGGCACTGGCTGGGGGCACTGACAGATGGCACTGGCTGGGGGCACTGACAGATGGCACTGGCTGGGGGCACTGACAGATGGCACTGGCTGGGGGCACTGGCTGGGGGCACTGGCTGGGGCACTGACAGATGGCACTGGCTGGGGGCACTGACAGATGGCACTGGCTGGTGGCACTAACAGATGGCACCGATTGGCGGTGGCACTGATTGGCACTGGCTGGGTGCACTGACAGATGGCACTGGCTGGGTGCACTGACAGATGGCACTGGCTGGGTGCACTGACAGATGGCACTGGCTGGGTGCACTGACAGATGGCACTGGCTGGGTGCACTGACAGATGGCACTGGCTGGGTGCACTGACAGATGGCACTGGCTGGGTGCACTGACAGATGGCACTGGCTGGGTGCACTGACAGATGGCACTGGCTGGGTGCACTGACAGATGGCACTGGCTGGTGGCACTAACAGATGGCACCGATTGGCGGTGGCACTGATTGGCACTGGCTGGGGGCACTGACAGATGGCACTGGCTGGGGGCACTGACAGATGGCACTGGCTGGGGGCACTGACAGATGGCACTGGCTGGGGGCACTGACAGATGGCACTGGCTGGGGGCACTGACAGATGGCACTGGCTGGGGGCACTGACAGATGGCACTGGCTGGGGGCACTGACAGATGGCACTGGCTGGGGGCACTGACAGATGGCACTGGCTGGGGGCACTGACAGATGGCACTGGCTGGGGGCACTGACAGATGGCACTGGCTGGGGGCACTGGCTGGGGCACTGGCTGGGGCACTGGCTGGGGGCACTGGCTGGGGGCACTGGCTGGGGGCACTGGCTGGGGGCACTGGCTGGGGCACTGGCTGGGGGCACTGACAGATGGCACTGGCTGGGGGCACTGACAGATGGCACTGGCTGGGGGCACTGGCTGGGGGCACTGGCTGGGGGCACTGGCTTGGGCACTGACAGATGGCACTGGCTTGGGGCACTGGCAGGTTTCACACTAAGCCGAGTGTAATGTGTGAAACTGACAGAGAGGAGAGAGAGAGCTGTTAGAATTGAGCTCGATGTGGGGGTGGGCGGGCCAGCAGCTAAATTACACCAGCCAATGATTGGGCTGCTTTAGACGTAGTGGCCCGCCCAGATACCATCCCATTGGCTGGTGTAATATCTGCTGGGTCCCGCCCACCCCCGACATCAAGCTGACACATCCTCTCTCTCTCCTCTTACTTTCAGTTTCACACACACACACACAGCACGGCGCTTGATGCTGCTGAGTGTGGAGAAGTGTGGAGGAGGGAGGAGGAGGGGGGAGGAAGTGCAGCCAGTGAATAATATCGGCCAGTTTTGATATTAATCGGCCAAAGCCGATTTATCAAAAATGCCTAAATATCGGCCGATATATCGGCCAGCCGATATATCGGTCGACCTCTACTTGTGTGTATTGTAAAGGCAGACTGGGATTTACAATACAAAGGGATTTAAGATGTAAAGGGTTTAGAACCTGTTGTCGCCAGACAGACTGGCTGCCAACCCTTTGTGGGAAGATGTGTATTGGAGATCGTATATTCTATTGTGTTGGGATCTTTTGAAGCCTAGCAGACGTCAGGATGAGGTGTTGAGTTTTGGGATGTGTGGGTGGAGCTGGGCCCTTGTTCATGTTAAATCATGTGCCCTGAATTGTGTATAAAGTTACAATGTTTGGCATTAATAAATTCTTTCCTACTACAGAAGAGACAGAGTGCGTCTCGTCTTCTTCAAGAGGGGTCGGCTCCTATAGGAAAGGGTCGTTTAGCTGTGGATATCGGTAGCGAGTGGATGTGTGTCTAGGAGAGGGAACATCGTAAACTGCGTTAATCCCCTTGATATTTGGGGACCCGTTACAGCCGGTATCCAGGCAGATCTACTATAGAATCTGGAAGGCGTACATCGCCTGGTGTGAAGCCAAGAAATGGCATCCACGTAAGTACGTAATAGGTAGGATTCTGGACTTCCTACAGTGGGCTGTAGATAGGAAGCTTGCCTTGAGTACTATCAAGGGTCAGATTTCGGCCTTGTCAATATTTTTTCAGAGGCCCTTGGCTTCGCATTCACTAGTCAAAGCCTTTATACAAGGAGTGATGCGTATTAGCCCTCCGGTTAATATTCCCATATGTCCATGGGACTTAAACCTGGTTCTGTCGGTTCTACAGAAACAACCATTTGAAACATTACAGCATATTTCCCTGGTTCTTCTCACCAGGAAATTGATTTTTCTAGTAGCCATTTGTTCGGCTAAAAGAGTGTCGACTTAGCCGCTATGTCCTGTAGGGAGCCATATCTGGTTATCCATAAGGACAGAGTAGTGTTACGTCCTCATCCAGCCTTTCTTCCTAAGGTGGTATCGAGGTTTCATTTGAACCAAGATGTGGTTCTTCCTTCTTTTTTCCCCAAACCTAGCTCGGTAGAGGAAAAGTTATTACATTCTTTGGATGTAGTAAGAGCAGTTAAAGCTTATCTAAAAGCCACTGCTCAGATTCGCAGAACGGATACTTTGTTTATTCTGCCGGAAGGCCCCAGAAAGGGTCAGGCAGCGTCAAAATCTACTTTAGCCAAGTGGATTCGACAGGTCATTATGCAAGCTTATGGCTTGAGAAGGAGACCGCCTCCGTTCAAAGTTAGGGCGCACTCCACGAGAGCAGTTGGAACTTCATGGGCAGTGCATCACCAGGCCTCCCTGGCTCAAATCTGTAAGGCCGCAACATGGTCTTCAGTACACACGTTTACTAGGTTCTACCAGGTGGACGTTAGAAGTCAGGAGGATGTCGCCTTTGGGCGCAGTGTGTTGCAGGCCGCAATAGATCCTCATGTCTGATAGCGCTCAGCTTATGTATGGTGTACCCCCCCCCCTCATTGGGCATTGCTTTAGGACATCCCACATAGTAATGACTATGCCGCTCTGTGTCCCGTGATGTACGAGAAAGAAAATAGGATTTTTATAACAGCTTACCTGTAAAATCCTTTTCTTGGAGTACATCACGGGACACAGAGCTCCCACCCCTCTTTTGGGGACACTTATTGCTTTGCTACAAAACTGAGGTGCTCCCGGATGGGAGGGGCTTATATAGGGGAGGGTACTTCCGGTTTGGAAGTTGCCAGTGCCAGCACCTGAAGGTAAACTATATAACCCACATAGTAATGACTATGCCGCTCTGTGTCCCGTGATGTACTCCAAGAAAAGGATTTTACAGGTAAGCTGTTATAAAAATCCTATTTTTCTCTTTATCCAAGAAAATCAGTCGTTTCTAGCCAGTTCTAATAGCGCTCAACTTCGTACGTGCGCACAACACTTTAATAGAAAGTATTTACACACATATGAAGTGTACTTTAACAACATATCTGACACCGGATAAAGGACTGGTTGCCATAAGGACACTTCCGAACTCACAGCAGACTTTTTCTGCTTGTTAAAGAAAATCTATGGTCGCAGCACACACACTGGTTACCAAGTTTACTTATGTGGGGGTTTTCGCATATCTCCAAGGGTTGCAGATTACCTTGGTCTGAATCTGCTGCCTCTAGTGGATCTCCTCAAAAGGAAAATTGAGATATGGAAGAATCTCCCCCTATCGGTGTTAGGATGTATAAACCTTCTGAAAATTAAGATACTGACTTTTTTTTTTTTTTTGCGTAATTCCTACATTTGGATTCCATTGTAATTTTTCCTTCGGGTACATGGCATGTTTGGTTCTTTCATATGGGGAAACTCCCCTCGCAGAATAGGCTTTACTGCACTTCAGGAGCCATGGGGACAAGGGTGCTTAGCTCTCCCTGATCTTTATAAATATTTTTTGGCTCGTCAGGAAGTTTTTGCATGTAGATGGCTTTTTGGGGACAATGGGGATTCTGACACAATCTTGGAAGCAGCAGTGTTGGGCTCCTATGAGAGCCTGTGTCTCTTCGTGTACTGATGTCCAGGGGATAAATTTTCACTGACGGGTACTATGCAAGCCACCATTAAGGCCTGGGACAGTGTTCAGGACTTACTGGCGCCTGCTTCTACTACCTTGTTATTGGCTTCAACGCTGTAGAGGAACCCTAATTTTCCCCACTCGCTCACTATAGCAGATCCACTAATATGGGTGTCAAAGGGAGTGAAAACATTGGGTGTTGTCACTAGAGGGGGTGAGTTGTTACAATTTGCGCATTCAAAATTTAAATTTGACCTACTTAATCCATATCTCTTTCGCTACCTCCAATTGAGACACGCTTTCATCTCCTAGTTTGGCTCCAGTAAGCTGGAACCTAGGTCCTCAATTCTGGAGAATATTATATTGGACGAATCCATGAAAAAATTATCAGAACTATATAAAGAACTTTTTCCTGTATCCCCCCCCCCCTCGGGTGCAGGGAGCAAAGGGTAGAGGAGGTTCCGGATTTGGGAGGAGAGGAGTGGGATGATATGTGGAGGGTCCCTTTCACTGACTGGGTGTCAGCTAAAGACCGCTTAATTCAATTTAAGTACCTACACAGGATATATTGCACACCAGTGTATAGTGGAAAATCTGCGCTGCCCCTAAATCTTGAAGTAAATATATTGATATGTGAAAATGGTGAAAATGAATTGATAATTAAAGTACAAAAAACAGATGTGACTGTGTGTTAGGTGCTGCAACTTAAATAGCCTGAGGCCGGGTTCACACTTGTCCGACAAACGCTCCGACATTGGGAGCTCATGTCGCATGACGTGTGAAAATTAATGTTTCCCTATGGGAGCCGTCTTTAACTGGTCCGTCACATGTCGGTCCGACTTTGACGATGCTCCCTGTACTACTTTGGTCTGACTTTGATCCTACTTCAGCCCATTGACTATCATTGAAGTCGGATCAAAGTCGGACCGCAGTCTTGCATGATCCGACTTTGGCATGCGACTTGTGCTCTGCTGATCTTGAGGGGGAACTCCACGCCAAATTTTAAATAAAAAAAAACGGCATAGGTTCCCCCTCCAAGAGCATACCAGGCCCTTTGGTCTGGAATGGATTTTAAGGGGAACCCCCCAAGCCGAAAAATCGGCATGGGGTCCCCTTCAAAATCCAAACCAGACCCTTATCCGAGCACGCAACCTGACAGGCCGCAGGAAAAGAGGGGGGGGGATGAGAGAGCGCCCCCCCTCTCTCCTGAACCATACCAGGCCGCATGCCCTCAACATTGGGGGTTTGATGCTTTAGGTCAGGGGGGCGATCTGCGCCCCCCCCACCCCAAAGCACCCTGCCCCCATGTTGATGAGGACAGGGCCTCTTCCCGACAACCCTGGCCGTTGGTTGTCGGGGTATGCGGGTGGGGGGCTCATCGGAATCCGGGAGCCCCCTTTAATAAGGGGGCCACCAGATCCCGGCCCCCCACCCTATGTGAATGAGTATGGGGTACATCGTACCCCTACCCATTCACCTGGTGGAAAAAAATTTCAATAAAAAAACACTACACAGGTTTTTAAAGTAATTTATTACACAGCTCCGGGGGTCTTCTTCCGACTCCGGGGGTCTCCGGTGTCGTTTCCACGCTCTCCGGTTTTTCTCTCGCTCTCCGGTTCTTTCTTCCGTCTGCCGGGCCTCCGCTGTCTTCTTCCAGCACTTTTGCTAGCGGGGCCCGGTCTTCTCCGTCGCCTTCTTCCCATCTTCGATGTTGACACGTCGCTTCCTCCCACTGTAATGCTGGGTGTGCGGTGCGCAACAATTTATATAGGCCTCTCATGACGTCAGTCACAAGCTCCGGGTGGCCCTGGAGCATGTGACTGTGACGTCATGGGAGCATGTGGCCACCCGGAGCATGTGACTGTGACGTCATGAGATGCCCATATAAATCGTTGCGGACCGCACACCCAGCATTACAGCGGGAGGAAGCGACGTGTCAACATCGAGGAGGAGAAGAGGGAAGAAGGCGACGAAGAAGACCGAGCCCCCGCTAGCAATAGAGCTGGAAGAAGATAGCGGAGGCCCGGCAGAAGGAAGAAAGAACCGGAGAGCGAGAGAAGAACCGGAGAGCGCGGAGACGACACCAGGGACCCCCGGAGTTGCAAGAAGACCCCCGGAGCTGTGTAATTACTTTAAAAACCTGTGTAGTGTTTTTTATTGACATTTTTTCCACCAGGTGAATGGGTAGGGGTACGATGTACCCCATACTCATTCACATAGGGTGGGGGGCCGGGATCTGGGGGCCCCCTTATTAAAGGGGGCTCCCGGATTCCGATGAGCCCCCCGCCCGCAGACCCCGACAACCAACGGCCAGGGTTGTCGGGAAGAGGCCCTGTCCTCCTCAACATGGGGGCAGGGTGCTTTGGGGTGGGGGGGCGCAGATCGCCCCCCTGACCCAAAGCACCAAACCCCCCATGTTGAGGGCATGCGGCCTGGTACGGTTCAGGAGGGAGGGGGCGCTCTCTCGTCCCCCCCCTTTCCTGCGGCCTGCCAGGTTGCATGCTCGGATAAGGGTCTGGTTTGGCTTTTGAGGGGGACCCCACGCCGTTTTTTTTGGCGGGGGGGGGGCTTAGGGGGTTCCCTTTTAAAATCCATACCAGACCGAAGGGCCTGGTATGCTCCTGGAGGGGAACCCATGCCGGTTTTTTTATTTAAAATTTGGCGTGGAGTTCCCCCTCAAGATACATACCAAACACAGTGCCTGGTATTGGCGGGGATCCAAGTCGGATCCCCGTTCATTGAAATCGGACATATGTCGGCTTCATGTCGCAGGGCAAAGTTGGATCCAAAGTAGGACAGCTGTCGTGTCGCACAAGTGTGAACCCGGCCTGAATTTTTAGCTCATAAATTGTGGAAAAGGATCAAAAATTGCGCAACCAAATACCGTATATACTCGAGTATAAGCCGACCCGAATATAAGCCGAGGCACCTAATTTTACCCCCAAAAAATGGGAAAACTTATTGGCTCGAGTATAAGCCTAGGGTGTCCATGTGCATGCCTCACTGTGTCCAACTGTCCATCACTGTCCCCATGCCTCACTGTGCACAATTTTGATATTTTTCCACAATTTTGATATTTTTCCACAATTTATGAGCAGAATATTCAGGCCATTTAAGTTGCAGCACCTAACACACAGTCACATCTGTTTTTTGTACTTTATTTATCTTGAGGTACAAAAGGGGGGGGGAGATGCATAAGAATTAATGGTACCCCACACATTGGAAAACGTGGGGTGCTTTTGCTGCAGTGCATTTTAAAAAAAAAATGGTTGGGGACTTGTTTCCCTGCATTTTTGTGGGTTCGTGATGCTGCATTTACAGGCTTAAAACAGGTGGTGAGGAGGCAACATAATGCCTCTACCGTTTGTCAAATGCCTCTGAAAAGCATGGATTGCTTTTCAGAGGAGCAGCAGTCCTTGCTGCTATCAAACAAGCCCTACAAAAGCCATTCTGATGGTACAGGAATGGGGGGGGGGTCAGGATTAAAAGTAACATACATGCACACATACAGACGTGCGCGCGCATACAGGCAGACACATGCACACGCAGGCACATGCACGCATGCGCGCGCACACAGATGCGCGCTCACACACACACAGACGCTCACACACACACAGACGCTCACACACACACAGACGCTCACATACACACACACACACACACACACACACACACACACACACACACACACAGAGACGCTCACATACACACACACACACACACACACACACACAGAGACGCTCACATACACACACACACACACACACACACAGACGCTCACATACACACACACACACACACACACACACAGAGACGCTCACATACACACACACACACAGAGACGCTCACACACACACACACACACAGAGAGACGCTCACACACACACACACACAGAGACGCTCACACACACACACACACAGAGACGCTCACACACAGAGAGACGCTCACACACAGAGAGACGCTCACACACAGAGAGACGCTCACACACAGAGAGACGCTCACACACAGAGAGACGCTCACACACAGAGAGACGCTCACACACAGAGAGACGCTCACACACAGAGAGACGCTCACACACAGAGAGACGCTCACACACAGAGAGACGCTCACACACAGAGAGACGCTCACACACAGAGAGACGCTCACACACAGAGAGACGCTCACACACAGAGAGACGCTCACACACAGAGAGACGCTCACACACAGAGAGACGCTCACACACACACGCTCACACACACACGCTCACACACACACGCTCACACACACACGCTCACACACACACGCTCACACACACACGCTCACACACACACGCTCACACACACACGCTCACACACACACGCTCACACACACACGCTCACACACACACGCTCACACACACACGCTCACACACACACGCTCACACACACACGCTCACAGACGCTCACAGACGCTCACACACACACGCTCACAGACGCTCACACACACACGCTCACAGACGCTCACACACACACGCTCACAGACAGACGCTCACACACACACACAGAGATGCTCACACACACACACACACAGAGATGCTCACACACACACACACACAGAGATGCTCACACACACACAGAGATGCTCTCACACACACACACACACACGCACACATGCTCACACACACACGCTCACACGCACACACACACGCTCACACAGAGATGCACACACACACACACACGCTCACACAGAGATGCACACACACACACACACACGCTCACACAGAGATGCGCACACACACACACACACACACAGAGATGCGCACACACACACACACACACACGCTCACACACACAGAGATGCTCACACACACACACACACACACGCTCACACACACAGAGATGCTCACACACACACACACGCTCACACACACACAGAGACGCTCACACACACACACACACAGAGACGCTCACACACACAGAGACGCTCACACACACACACACACAGAGACGCTCACACACACAGAGACGCTCACACACACACACACAGAGATGCTCTCACACACACACACACACACACACACAGAGATGCTCTCACACACACACACACACACACACACACACACACAGATGCTCACACACACACACACACACACACACACACAGAGATGCTCACACACACACACACACACACACACACACAGAGATGCTCACACACACACACACACACAGAGATGCTCACACACACACACACACACACAGAGATGCTCACACACACACACAGAGATGCTCACACACACACACACACAGAGATGCTCACACACACACACACACACACACACAGAGATGCTCACACACACACACACACACACAAAGACAAAAAATCTCCTGCGCTCTCGGTGTATCGTCAAAACACGGGTAGTGTAATTCCGTCTAAAGGCAAAGTTTAGAGTCTTGCAGCCCTCCTCAGAACAATGGGTGTTCACATGGCTAGAAAAAACAAAGGAGAAAGGAGGGTGCACCAACCTAGTGCATTACCACTTAAACGTTTTATTTAAATTATAAAAAAGCAGTAATCCTACTTCCAAACAAAGCTTAAATGAAAGCTTATCGGACAAATCAGCTGGAATTTCTTGGCACCTGCCGACTGGACTCGATGACAGAGAGGGTCGGACAATACCTCAAACCTCTGGATAGCTGACGCGTTTCTGGGGCGCACCCCTTTCCTCAGAGCCTAGATGGTCCATGATGGCTCTCCCCCACAAAAACCTCCATTATATGTGTGTGCACACATGCAGAGCCGTCAGCTCAGGTGACCACCAATTAGCAAGCCCCGCCTCCCACTCCTAGATAGCCCCACCCTTAAGGGTGGGGCTTCCACTAGCCCCCTTCCCACACAAGTAGAGAGCACCCCAGCAACCACTCAAAGATGACCTGGGGGGGGGGCTGGACCCTTTAAAAAAAAAAAAAAAAGGATTAGCAGGAAAGAGTGGGCATTAAATCCCCACCTTCTAGAAAAACTGGCTACTATCAAGCCATCATGTCCTCTAGTGAAGCAGACCGCCAATACAGCAATGCATGTCCTCCATCAGAATACCCTCCATAAAAATGGCCTATTAAGATGTAATCACCTCATATACCGGGGGTGTGTAGAGGGAGGGGTATTGGTGTAGACCAATATCAACATATATAGTGGTAGAGGGCAGTAGGAACCGAAAAGATCTTACCCCAAAAATGGAAGCAGAAACTGTTCGTCCTGGCGCAGCATAAGCGGTGGCTGTGTTTGTCACTGCAGACGTCCCTGCAAATCCGCTGGGACGCACGCTGTCTAACAACCAGGAAGTGCGGGTACCTCCTGCGTTCCAGCCCGCACTTCCGGTTCTGCTGAGACTTCCGGTTCTGCCGAGACGTCAGTTCCGCTCCCCTAAACACAGCACGCCTCTAACCAACAGACCAGGAAGTGCGGGTGTGTTTGCATTCCACCCGCCACTTCCGGTCTGTCTAAAAGCCTCCCACCGCTACTTTTTAAGCCAATGGCCAATCTGGTAGTGTGACAAGCCAAATGGCGTCACTCCCTCTAGTGGCCAAATATAAAATTGGCACGAACCTATATAATGGAGCCAAATGCAAACCAGGGGTCACAAATCAGAGCTGGCTGATTTATCCTCAAAACATGGCCACACACACAATAATAAAGGCTGTAGGTACACACAGTGGGTGGGACCCCCCAAGGGGGTATGGGACAAATAATTACACAACTATACTAACCCAAATATTGGGAAATATTAATGATGATAAAGAAGCCACCAATGGACTAAAAAACATACACGATAGGGCAATACTACACTACCGGTCCATACTCTTAAAATACATAAAATACATAAATACAAATATATAAAAAATGAAATATAATACATAATTTCATATAAAATTGGGAATTAAAATTATTACTGGTGATATTCAAAGAACCAGCAGCATTACTCCTAAGGAAAAGGTGTATACATGCACACACAATATACCTGTATACACACACACAAAAGCAAGAACGGTAAATAATATGCTAAACACGTATATATCAGCAATTTGTAATGTCCACCAACCCACTGTGTAACAGACCCACGAGATATTCTCCTATTTGGACTCACGTCCAAACCAATAAAGACAGATGCCCTGGGTAATCTACCAGAGGCACACATCTCAATGGCCTTACTATTTGTACATTTAAAATTGACCAATCTAAAAGATTGAGGCCCGAAAACTCGTGAGTCTGTAAAGAGCCCACTTCTCATCATATCCAGAACATACAGCAGTTAAGTATATTATATTGTTAAAAAAGCAACCCCCCGTTAAAACTCACAACAGGTACCCAAAAAAGATCTCCCTGACAATCACCTATGTGCAACCCTATAGACCTAAAGAGCCACGCTCATCTACGAAACCTAGTTACCTAAAGGTGGCCACATGGCAGTACCATAAGCTACCCTACCAAACACCACCTATAGCGACTAATGGGAGATATTTAGCCATGATGCAAAGGGACAAGTCCATTTGCTCATGCCAGATGTGATGGCAGTAGACCAACAGCAAGGGGCAGGGGCCAAACCCCATCCCTAACCTGTCCGCACTGGTCTAACTGTTTTTTCTAGCCACACACACACACACACACAGAGATGCTCACACACACACACACAGAGAGACGCTCACACACACACACACACAGAGAGACGCTCACATACACATACACACACACACACAGAGACGCTCACACACACACACACAGAGACGCTCACATACACACACACACACACACAGAGAGACGCTCGCACACACACACACACACAGAGACGCTCGCACACGTACACACACGCTCACATACACACACACACACAGAGACGCTCACATACACACACACGTACACACACACACGCTCACATACACACACACACACACGCACAGAGAGACACACACACACACACAGACGCTCACATACACACACGCTTACATACACACACACACACAGAGACGCTCACATACACACACACACACGCACACAGAGAGACGCTCACATACACACACACACAGAGAGACGCGCACACACACACACACACACACAGAGAGACGCTCACATACACACACACACAGACGCTCACACACACAGAGACACTCACATACACACACAGAGACGCTCACATACACACACACACACAGAGACGCACACAGAGACGCTCACATACACACACACACAGAGACGCTCACATACACACACAGAGACGCTCACATACACACACACACAGAGACGCTCACATACACACACACACAGAGACGCTCACATACACACACACACAGAGACGCTCACATACACACACACACAGAGACGCTCAAATACACACACACACAGAGACGCTCACATACACACACACACAGAGACGCTCACATACACACACACAGAGAGACGCTCACATACACACACACACACACAGAGAGACGCTCACATACACACACACAGAGAAACGCTCACATACACACACACACAGAGAGACGCTCACATACACACACAGAGACGCTCACATACACACACAGAGACGCTCACATACACACACACACAGAGACGCTCACATACACACACAGAGACGCTCACATACACACACACACACAGAGACGCTCACATACACACACACACAGAGACGCTCACATACACACACACACAGAGACGCTCACATACACACACACACAGAGACGCTCACATACACACACACAGAGAGACGCTCACATACACACACACACACACACACAGAGAGACGCTCACATACACACACACAGAGAAACGCTCACATACACACACACAGAGAGACGCTCACATACACACACACACACACACACACACAGAGAGACGCTCACATACACACACACACAGAGAGACGCTCACATACACACACACACACACACACACAGAGAGACGCTCGCACACGCTCACATACACACACACACAGAGAGACGCTCGCACACGCTCACATACACACACACGTACACACACACACACGCTCACATACACACACACACACGCACAGAGAGACACACACACACAGACGCTCACATACACACACGCTTACATACACACACACACAGATGCTCACATACACACACACGCACACAGAGAGACGCTCACATACACACACACACACAGAGACGCGCGCGCACACACACACACAGAGAGACGCTCACATACACACACACACACACAGAGGCGCTCACACACACACACACACAGAGAGACGCTCACATACACACACAGAGACGCTCACATACACACACACAGAGACGCTCACATACACACACACAGAGAGACGCTCACATACACACACACAGAGAGACGCTCACATACACACACACAGAGAAACGCTCACATACACACACACAGAGAGACGCTCACATACACACACACACACACACACAGAGAGACGCTCACATACACACACAGAGAGACGCTCACATACACACACACACAGAGAGACGCTCACATACACACACACACAGAGAGACGCTCACATACACACACACACACAGAGACGCTCACATACACACACACACAGAGAGACGCTCACATACACACACACACACACGCTCACATACACACACACACAGAGAGACGCTCACATACACACACACACAGACGCTCACACACACAGAGACACTCACATACACACACAGAGACGCTCACATACACACACACACACAGAGACGCACACAGAGACGCTCACATACACACACACACAGAGACGCTCACATACACACACAGAGACGCTCACATACACACACACACAGAGACGCTCACATACACACACACACAGAGACGCTCACATACACACACACACACACACACAGAGAGAGACGCTCACATACACACTCACACAAGCTCACATACACACACACACACCGAGAGAGACGCTCACATACACACACACACACGCTTACACACACACACACAGAGACGCTTACATACACACACACAGACGCTCACACACACACACAGACACACACACACACAGACGCTCACATACACACACGCTTACATACACACACACACACACACACAAACGCTCACATACACACACAGACAGACGCACACAGAGAGACGCTCACACACACACACAGAGAGACGCTCACACACACACACAGAGAGACGCTCACACACACACACAGAGAGACGCTCACACACACACACACAGACGCTCACACACACACACACACACGCTTACATACACACACACACACAGACGCTCACATACACACACACACAGACGCTCACACACACACACACAGAGAGACGCTCACACACACACACACACACACAGAGACACTCACATACACACACACACACACACAAAGACGCTCACATACACACACACAAAGAGACGCTCACATACACACACACACACAAAGAGACGCTCACATACACACACAGAGAGACGCTCACATACACACACACACACACACACAAAGAGACGCTCACATACACACACAGAGAGACGCTCACATACACACACACACACACACAGAGAGACGCTCACATACACACACACACACAGAGACACACACACACAGAGACGCTCACATACACACACGCTTACACACACACACACAGAGACGCTTACAGACGCTCACACACACACACACACACAGAGAGACACTCACACACACACACAGAGAGACACACACACACACACACACACAGAGACGCTCACATACACACACAGAGAGACGCTCACACACACACACGCTTACATACACACACACACACACACACACCCACACACACACACAGAGAGACGCTCACATACACACACAGAGAGACGCTCACATATACACACACACACACAGAGAGACGCTCACACACACACACACACAGAGAGACGCTCACATACACACACAGAGAGACGCTCACACACACACACACAGAGACGCTCACACACACACAGAGAGACGCTCACATACACACACAGAGAGACGCTCACATACACACACAGAGAGACGCTCACATACACATACACACACACACACACAGAGACGCTCACATACACACACACACACACAGAGAGGCGCTCACATACACACACACACAGAGACGCTCACATACACACACACACAGAGACGCTCACAGACACACACACACAGAGACGCTCACACACACACACACACACACACAGAGACGCTCACATACACACACAGAGAGACGCTCACATACACACACAGAGAGAGAGACGCTCACATACACACACACACAGAGAGACGCTCACATACACACACACACACACACACACACAGAGACGCTCACATACACACACACACACACACAGAGAGACGCTCACATACACACACACACACACACACAGAGAGACGCTCACACACACACAGAGAGACGCTCACACACACACACAGAGAGACGCTCACATACACACACAGAGAGACGCTCACATACACACACAGAGAGACGCTCACATACACACAGAGAGAGAGAGACGCTCACATACACACACACACACACACACAGAGAGACGGTTACATACACATACACACACACACACACACACAGAGAGACGCTCACATACACATACACACACACACAGAGAGACGCTCACATACACACACACACACAGAGACGCTCACATACACACACACACAGAGAGACGCTCACATACACACACACACACAGAGAGACGCTCACATACACACACAGAGAGACGCTCACACACACACACAGAGACGCTCACATACGCGCGCACACACACACACACACACAGAGAGACGCTCGCATAGACACACAGAGAGACGCTCGCATAGACACACAGAGAGACGCTCGCATAGACACACAGAGAGACGCTCGCATAGACACACAGAGAGACGCTCGCATAGACACACAGAGAGACGCTCGCATAGACACACAGAGAGACGCTCGCATAGACACACAGAGAGACGCTCGCATAGACACACAGAGAGACGCTCGCATAGACACACAGAGAGACGCTCGCATAGACACACAGAGAGACGCTCGCATAGACACACAGAGAGACGCTCGCATAGACACACAGAGAGACGCTCACACACACACACACACACACAGAGAAACGCTCACATACACACACACACAGAGAGACGCTCACATACACACACACACAGAGAGACGCTCACATACACACACACGCACAGAGACGCTCACATACACACACACACACACAGAGACACTCACACACACACACACACACACACACACACAGACGCTCACATACACACACGCTTACATACACACACACACAGACAGAGAGACGCTCACATACACACACAGACAGAGAGACGCTCACATACACACACACACAGAGAGACGCTCACATACACACACACACACACACATAGAGACGCTCACATACACACACACACACACACACAGAGAGACGCTCACACACACACACAGAGAGACGCTCACACACACACACAGAGAGACGCTCACACACACACACAGAGAGACGCTCACACACACACACAGAGAGACGCTCACATACACACACAGAGAGACGCTCACACACACACACACACAGAGAAACGCTCACACACACACACACACAGAGAAACGCTCACATACACACACACACACAGAGACGCTCACATACACACACAGAGAGACGCTCACATACACACACGCTTACATACACACACACACAGACAGAGAGACGCTCACATACACACACAGACAGAGAGACGCTCACATACACACACAGACAGAGAGACGCTCACATACACACACAGACAGAGAGACGCTCACATACACACACACACAGAGAGACGCTCACATACACACACACACAGAGAGACGCTCACATACACACACACAGAGAGAGACGCTCACATACACACACACACACACACACAGAGACGCTCACATACACACACACACAGAGAGACGCTCACATACACACACACACACACAGAGACGCTCACATACACACACACACACACATAGAGACGCTCACATACACACACACACACAGAGAGACGCTCACATACACACACACACACACACACACATAGAGACGCTCACATACACACACACACACACACACAGAGAGACGCTCACACACACACACAGAGAGACGCTCACACACACACACAGAGAGACGCTCACACACACACACAGAGAGACGCTCACACACACACACAGAGAGACGCTCACATACACACACAGAGAGACGCTCACACACACACACACAGAGAAACGCTCACATACACACACACACACAGAGACGCTCACATACACACACAGAGAGACGCTCACATACACACACACACACACGCACAGAGACGCTCACATACACACACACACAGACGCTCACATACACACACGCTTACATACACACACACACACAGAGAGACGCTCACATACACACACAGACAGAGAGACGCTCACATACACACACACACAGAGAGAGACGCTCACATACGCACACACACAGAGAGACGCTCACATACACACACACACACAGAGAGACGCTCACATACACACACACACATAGAGACGCTCACATACACACACACACACACAGAGACGCTCACATACACACACACACACACACAGAGACGCTCACACACACACACAGAGAGACGCTCACACACACACACAGAGAGACGCTCACATACACACACAGAGAGACGCTCACATACACACACAGAGAGACGCTCGCATAGACACACACACGCTTACATACACACACACACGCTTACATACGCACACACACACACACACACAGACGCTTACATACACACACACAGGCGCTCACACACACCCACACACACAGAGAGACGCTCACATACACACACACACAGAGAGACGCTCATACACACACACACACACAGAGACGCTCACATACACACACACACACACACACAGAGACGCTCACATACACACACACACACAAACGGAGAGACGCTCACATACACACACACACACACACACAGAGACGCTCACATACACACACAGAGAGACGCTCACATACACACACAGAGAGACGCTCACATACACACACACACACACAGAGAGACGCTCACATACACACACACACACACAGAGAGAGACGCTCACATACACACACACACACACACAGAGACGCTCACATACACACACACAGAGATGCTCACATACACACACACACACAGAGACGCTCACATACACACAGAGAGACGCTCACACACACACACACACACACACAGAGACGCTCACACACACACACACAGACGCTCACACACACACACACACACACACACAGAGACGCTCACACACACACACACAGAGATGCTCACACACACACACAGAGATGCTCACACACACAGAGACACACAGACACACACACACACAGAGACACACACACACAGAGACACACACACACAGAGACACACACACACAGAGACACACACACACAGAGACACACACACACAGAGACACACACACACACACACAGAGATGCACACACACACACAGAGATGCACACACACACACAGAGATGCACACACACACACACAGAGACTCACACACACACACAGAGACTCACACACACAGACACACACACACACAGAGACACAAACACAGAGACGCTCACACACACACACACACAGAGACGCTCACACACACACAGAGACGCTCACACACACACACACAGAGACGCTCACACACACACAGAGACACGCTCACACACACACACAGAGAGACGCTCACACACACACAGAGACGCTCACACACACACACACAGAGACGCTCACACACACACAGAGACACGCTCACACACACACACAGAGAGACGCTCACACACACACAGAGACGCTCACACACACAGAGAGACGCTCACATACACAGAGAGACGCTCGCATAGACACACAGAGAGACGCTCGCATAGACACACAGAGAGACGCTCGCATAGACACACAGAGAGACGCTCGCATAGACACACAGACGCTCGCATAGACACACAGAGAGACGCTCGCATAGACACACAGAGAGGCGCTCGCATAGACACACAGAGAGGCGCTCGCATAGACACACAGAGAGACGCTCGCATAGACACACAGAGAGACGCTCGCATAGACACACAGAGAGACGCTCGCATAGACACACAGAGAGACGCTCGCATAGACACACAGAGAGACGCTCGCATAGACACACAGAGAGACGCTCGCATAGACACACAGAGAGACGCTCGCATAGACACACAGAGAGACGCTCGAATAGACACA